>VYZV01010466.1:0-44380 GCA_013401275.1 Pandion haliaetus
TTTTAGAAATGAGTGGATTCCCAAGATTTGGGTTCACTGTTTCTCATGTGGGTTGGTGGATACCTTGTAAGCTTCGATTAGAAGATACCTGTGTGAATGAGCGTGTTGCTTTGAAGAAGTTAAACTACGAAAGTGCAGAACAGCTAACAACCTAAAGGATATCGTTCTACAGTTTCGTACCACATGCTGCTGGATTAGTATTGTTTTCTGTTGAAAGCAATGTGTTTTTACAGTAATTTGTGTGCTGAAGCATGGACTTTGTGCAAATTTCACTGTGCTGAGACAGAAATGAAATGCTTTGTTCCTGTATGAAAACAAAGTAGCTAGACTTCGCTGTGTTGAGAAGAGTGCTTTTGTATGTCTGAATGGGAGACACTACTGGATTCATGGATTGGTCCTGTATATTTCACTTGCCAAGAGCAAGATCAAATATATCTGGCTTCCCAAGCTTCTTGGAGCTTGGAAAGTTATTTATAGTTTTAAGTGCATTTCTGTACAGTGCATTGGCATTTAGTCAGATATCCTGCATGGTTTTCTGCTCCCATGTTGTCCTTTCCCTTGGTGTGGGGAAAATGAGCAAGTCCCTAGCCTATGTAGCTGAATAGACTGTAAATCTCTAGAGAGAAAATGCTTGCTGCCTGTTTTGGAACAGTTGGTGAAATTACAGGATTATATACTCTGAACGCTCCTTATCTTATATTTGACCATTTCTGCTGTTAATTTTGTAGAAGTGAACAAAAAGGTCAGAATCTGAATGTTCTCCACTGTCCTTTCCTTTCCTTTGTCTGTTTCATATAATACTAATAAAAATATGTGCCAACATATTTGCTAATGAAATAATACTGATAAAGTAATGCTGGTTTATTGTCTGCTTTGAAGTCTGGTTCCTGCTGTCCTGTCCTCCTGGTGGGGTAAAGAACCCCTTTTTTCTGTTGTGGTTCTCTCGCTAAAGCATTTATGCTGGAGGCCTGTATGACATGGGCATCATTTTGTTCTATGAAAGGGATGATTTTTTTATCATTTCTCTGCAGTTTCTGTATGCTTTGCCAAGAAAAGAAGGCTATGAGTTCTTTGTGGGGCAGTGGTCAGGAACAGAATTGCACTTCACTTCCCTAATAAACATTCAGGTGAGTGGTTGAAATAAAAAGTCCAAAAATGGCTTAGGATCCAGAAATATGTAATATCAGCATATTACAATATATAATATTTGCTAAATAGTTTAACAAACAGGTTGTCTAGCTAAAGAACGAGAGGAAATGGCCTCAAGTTGTGGCAGGGGAGGTTTAGACTGGATATTAGGAAAAATTTCTTTACTGAAAGGGTTGTTAGGCATTGGAACAGGCTGCCCAGGGACGTGGTGGAGTCATCATCCCTGGAGGTATTCAAAAAGCGTCTAGACAGGGCACTTCAGGACATGGTTTAGTGGGCATGGATGATGGTTGGACTCGATGATCTTAAAGGTCTTTTCCAACCTAAATGATTCTATGATTAACTTGAATTATCGGGGAAAAACTGCCATTAATAATGGGTAAATTAGTAAATTAATTACAGGTAGATTAATGGGTATTAAGTGTCTCTCTAATCTAAAGCAGAATGAGGTAGAAGTCAAATAGTCTCAAAAAAGAAGCAAGAGCCTAACTTTTTAGAACTGTTTGTGCAAGCTACTTAAAATACCAGTAGATGCTATAAGATTATGTCTTCTGAAAATTATGGGTTCTTTTCCTTTAGTCAAGAAAAAACCCAACCTAACTCTGCAAATCTCTTGTTTTCTGTAAATACCAGGAATAATTAACTTAATTAGAACTGACCCTTAAGACCTGAAAAATTACTTCCTCCACAGCAGTTAATACTCAAAGTTTTGTAATCAAGTCTCCAAATCTGCAATAGATCTGAAGTTCTTTATGCGATACTGACAGGTTTCTTTTATCTCCTTCAGACCCAAGGTGAAACTGCTCCTAGCCAGTTGGTCTTGTACCATTATCCTGAGCTGCAGAAGGAAAAAGGGATAGTACTAATGACAGCAGAAATGGACTCCAAGTTCTTGGTAAGAGAACTCTGCTCATTGGCTCCCTTCATTTTATGCTGCAACTCCTCCTACAGCTTTGAATTAAAGCCAAATTAAAGTGAAGTCTTTAAAAGACCCTTTCCCAAAGAATGGTCTACTGGATTTCTTTAACCTAATCTACTCAATACTAGGGAAAGCTAAAGGGAAGTTATCAGTCTGTCTATCTGGTGATTTCAGCTCATGCATTTTTTTTTCTTTTTTTTTTCCTTTGGGCTTTATAGTTTATTGTTGTAAAAAAAAAAAAAATAGAAATCCTTCTGTTTTTCTTAATGGAAGCAAATTTAAATGAAAGCTGTTGCTACCTGCCAACAAATTAAAGCAGTGTTTTGAAGTTTAATACTACTTGTCAAACCAGCAGACCTCCAGAGGTTTGTGTTAGGTTTCTGTGTGCCTTTGCTCTTTTCTCTATGTGTGGGTGTACTGTTGTTTGCATATCTGTAATAGTACAGTGCTAGGACTAATAGGAGTAGGGATTATACTGGTGGAACAAGGTAACTAAGCATCCCACCTCTAACTGACCTACTTATACCAGTTCTGAAACTACGCACAGAGGAGTCCATTGGGAATGCATTTGCCCTGTTGTATCTCAGAGCAGACAATCAATTTTTGCAAATAGGTCAATTGCAAGAAGGGAAAGATGAGACTTTGGTGCATCTCCAGTGCCTTAGAGTGGCCAGGGATCATGAAAGACATATTTGACCTCTGAGGTGTATGCTCAGCAGGAGAATGCTTTAAAGGCAGGGTGCTAAAGTGTGTAAGTAGGTCAGGAACAAGAGGGAGGTGGTTTGTTAAGAGATTTGCTAAACTAAGGTGACTTGGAATTGACTCATTCGATGAGTAGGACTGCAGTCTTTCAGCTGCTGAAGAGTCTTTTCAACAGGATACTCAAATACAACAAAACCCAATGGTCACACATTCTTTGTTTTAACTCACAGGTGGTCCATGAAGCACAGTGCTTGGCGAATCAAGTGCAGCTTTTCTATGCAACGGATCGTTCCGATACCTACGAATTAGTGGAGACCTTCAACCACAGATCTAGTGAATTTAAATATATGTCAGTTATAGCAGAGCTTGAGCAAAGTGGACTTGGAAGAGAACTGAGGTCAAGTTTCTGACAAGTCGTAGAGCCTGACCTGTGGGTGAAGCGAGCCAGCAGTAGGCAGGGGGTTTCCTAGATGGGGTGGTCCTGTCTCTCTTTGTTTTACAAATTTGGTTTGGCTACAGAAAGGATCTGGAGGCATGCTGGAAGTGTGATAGTCAAGCCTGTCTGGCACTGATGCAAGATGAGGACTTGGGCCATTTGAATTACAGTAACTAATTGCCAAAATGGAGCCCTGTACTTCAGTGTAACTTCATCAGAACGAGCCATTTTCCCATCCTGTAGCTTACTGCTGCATGCTGTATTTTGAAATCTGAAATAAAGTGACACAGTGGGAGCTATGTAATGGACTATATTGACATCAGGAGAGGGATAACCAATCTTTCTTCTCAGTAAATGCATTTTTAATGCCCTCTGCCATTATAATTGCATGGTCCAGTGCTTTTTAATTATACAGGCTTGTCCATCAAGAAAAAAAAAAAGGACCAATGGTCTAAAACAGACTCCTCTGTTACTTTGTGTGTGAGGTTCCCTACACAGATGTATCCTGTGGCCTGTGTTTTTCTCAGGATTAACAAATAGAGTGACTGGATTTGGTCTGGCAGTTTTGTGCTTCTTAATTGATATATTAATTTTGTCCTGTTGCTGTTTCTGTCTTAGAAATGTTTTTCTTGAGGAGTAGGATATTATGAACATGGTTTTATTTTTGTATATTTTTTAATAGTGTAGAGGAATTATTGCCTGCTTTATAGAATTAATTTTCCTCAGGCTGGCATCTAGTCAGCAAACTCTACAAATGGTATTTGAAGGGACAGAAAATAGCTCTTGTTCCCATTTCAGGAAAGGCACTATCCATAATAAAAGCAAGATGGACTGGCATAGTAACAGAGAGCAAGCCACCAACCGGCTTCTCAATTGCTAAGTGACATCTCATGAAAATAATGTATTGGTATGGTTACGCGTAGCGGCTTTAACACGGCAGTGCTGGTAAGATTCTGGTTTTACAGACTGCAGCAGGTTTGGTTTTTTTAAACCTGCTTTCAACGAAAGAATCCCATTTCTTTGTGCTTTGAGCTTCTCTTGTTTTCATTCCCAGCAGAGGCAGCCACTGTAAGGGCATACTGCAGCAGTGCGATGTGCAGCCTGTGCATGAATTACCAGCGTACCAGTGCCGCACAGGTAGACAAGAGAGGACATCCAGGAGCTTCCCAGGAGTAACACTGAAATATTTCCCATATCCACGTCAAATCCCTGGCACTAACTTACCCTTAGCACTAATTATCCATTATGTCCAGGCCACATGGCGTCTTCCCATCAGCCTACTGAAGCTCACAAGCATTCTCTCCTTTCCCAAAGAAATGGAAGAAAGAAGGGTACGCAGCTTGTCTCTCTGTTAGAGGAAGACCAATTTTTTGGACAGGGCTGGTATCAGATTTTATGTGCTGCCCTTAACCATGACCTGATATGGAGGGCTCTTACACAATCTGCTAGTGTTAATTTTAGGACCCTGTTGCTGTAATACTCACTGTCACTCTGTACTTTCTCAGTCCTTTCTTTGGATATGAACATTGTTCAGCTAAGCACTAAAGGTAGGTAGTAAGGTTTTATTGTTGGAGTCTTATTTTAGCAGCGACTTGTATATGTTGGGTGTGAACTCTTGTCCATTCAGGGAATTACAAGATGTTTTTAGATGGGGCACATCTTGTCCTGGGGCTTTGCTGCAAGGAGATGGTCTTGCTCCCTGGTAATGTCATCTTTCTGTTTCTGAATGCATTGGGTCCGTGAGTGTGTGCATAGCAGGGGAATAATCAGAGGAGGTGTGGATAAGGCTGTTATAATCTGAACAGCAAATTACCTTTATTAAGAGCCTTTCCACTTTTATAGCATTTGGGCTCCATTTATCATTTTCCCTTAGCTGAAATAAAGGCAGTTTTGATTCATTATTCACTTCCTGCTTTGAAAAAGTCAGAGTTGCTGTATTCATTCTTAATATAGCTGTAACAGCCCTGGATGAGTAATGGGCAAGAGGAGTGAAATTCAAGGCTTCCAAATCTACACCTGAGCCTCTTTCTGAGCTTAAAAGACTAAAGTCTCTAGCAGTCACAACTTGTCATTTTGAGTTTTTTTTTTTTTTTTTTTAAACACATCATGTGATTAATCCCGAGCTAAGAACTTCTCCAAGGGTTTAAGACAGACAGACATGGCAAAGTCAAGAAAAGGAAACATTTCTTGCATTGCGTGCATTGGAACCGTTTTTAAGTAAGACCCAAACTGAAAAGGCAAAGTTGATCATACCACCTGCAGCCATTTTGCAAGGGACTGCATTTTCTGGCCCTGGCAGAGGTGGAATGGACTGATGGAGGGAGCAAGGGCTTTTTTTTGCAGGTGTATTCATGTGCCTTGAAGTGCACGCCATTAACACATTTCCTCCTTGTGTCAGGGTGAGAGTACTTGGCACAGAAGTGACTGACTTGGTGTCGGTGATCTGGTGCTGTATTGCATCTCCCTGAGGAGCAACGGAGGAAAGGGCTGGCTAGACTTGTGTGTGTGCAATGGCACGGAGATGGCGGAGGGTTTACAAAACTGAAAGCTGCACACCCTCCTGGGAGGTATTCCCAGGTCTGCTGCTGGGGATGGGGTTTGCTGCAGCCCTGGAAAATGTTACCGCTGTGTTTTCTCCAGGAAGCCAGTCCAATGGACTGCACCACTGAAATGCTGTTGTGAGCAGGGAAGCTTCAGACAGCTATTTCCTACTGTATTCCTGTGTGATCTGTATACAGATTATAATCTGTATTCCTACAGATTATAACAGCATGTAGGAATACAGATTATAAGAGCAGATAGCCCAGTAGCCTGAGATGCTGCATCAACAAACCAGAGCATCTTGGGCATGGAAAACAGAGTTGTTTCAATATTCAGTTGCCCAGTTGTAGGGTGCAAGTTTGACACGGTGTGAATAAGCTCCCTAATTTGTAAATGGAAAAGTGGAAACTTTTAGTAGTTTTGGAAGTATATATGCTAATGTGTGTGCTTGTGCTATAGTTAGGACTTAAACAGCACAGTCAGATCTGTGCTGGCTGCTGCTATGGTGGAGTTGAGGCTGAAACTGGGACAAAGACTCATAATAAAAAGGTCCAAGAGAAACTCAAGGCCTGATCCTCTGTCCCACTGAATGCTTGCTGTAAGGAGGGAGTAACTCAGCTGAAGAATTGAGCCCACAAACCACCCTTGCTGCAGAAATAGGCCAGCGGTGTTTCGTGGCTCTGTGGCTTCTCCAGTGCCCGGGATGCACTTGTGCATGAACCACGCTGCCGGCTGCCTGGCATAGCCTCAGCACAGGCTGGCCACGGGGATGGGCACCTACAAGCCTCAGCGTGGGCACGGACCCCCGGGTCTATTTGTGGCTTCGTGCAAATTGGCAGCTGCACCAGTTTTAAGCCACTAAAAACTCACGTAGGATTTGTAAGATCTGATGCGCTTAGGATCTGTGTTGAGCCTAAGGGCTGGTGAAAATAACAGTCTTGGCGTGGGGAGAGAAGGTAACTGTGAGATTTATGTGCCGTGCAGCCGCTAGAGGGAAGGTTTGTCTCCTTGTTCTGAGCTACTGGCACACACGGAGCTTGCATTAGCCTGTCTGCTCAGCTTTGTGAGCTTGGGGTGAGTTTTGTGCAAAAAAAACAGATGCCCAGGCTGCTCCTATATGGTCGATAACGTGGTGGGTTGCACTGAGTTAGACCAATGGTTCCCCCAGCCCAGGGGGCCGTGTCCTAGAGCCTGGATGGGCTGCCTTGGGGAGGGCAAACATCCTGCAATAGTTTTCCAGATCGCTTTGCTGATTTCCAGCCATTTGTGGGCCAGGGTCTTCCTGAGCTGGATGCATCTGTCTTTGGCAGCCCTCAAGTGGGCATGTTGGTGGAGGAGAAGCCGGAGTCTCCCCGTGGCCCCATATAGGCTTCAGCCCCCGCAGCATCCTGCAGCAAGGACTTCATGGCTGAACGAGGTGCTGTACAAGCCACCTCCTTCCCTCTGTGCTGTCTGCTCTGCCTCTGGCTGGAGGAGAGCCCAGGGCCAGGGATGTGGCAGCAGTACCTGCTAGGAGCGGTGGGGTAAGTTTTGCAGCTGGAGGCTCTTCATTATCAGCGTCTCAAACCCCTGGCTTGCCCACCCACCCCTGTCGCCCCGGGGAGATGTACCCCCACGTCAGCAGGAAACCCAGAGCCCGTCCTGCTTGCTCCTGGGCAGACACCCTGGCTTGTGAAAGGCAGCTGTCGCAGCAATCAAGGAAGTACAGATTGAAAGAGGATGATCTTGCCCTTACTTAAAATGCTGACTCCAGTGCTTTTTCATCTGTGCCTGGTTTTCCCTGTGCCTTAGAAAATGGCAAGACACCAGTGCCCTCGGATCCATGGCTGAGGAAGTTCTCACTCCCTATCTCTGAGCTTGCACAGGACTTGATGGAGTGAAGAGGAGGAACTGGCTGTTCCTGACGCTTCGTAGCCGAGGCAAACTTTTCTGGGCACGTCCTTTGCCTGTCTAGGAATAACTGGAGCAAGCCCACTGCTCCCTTTGCTGTGTCTTGTGGTCTGTACAGGCACGCAGAGCCTTCAACCCTGCCTGGGAACAAACATCTCCCCGGTCAGGGTGCTGTGCTGGTGGGCTGCTGTGCTGATGGGGTACACGCTGTGCAGGGCATTGTGTGGCCAGGGAGAGCCCAGCCCCGGTGCCACAGCTGGCGGGGGGCCTGCGGGGGGCTCACTGCACCCATCTGCAGCGCAGCTGTGTCCTGCCAAGCCATGTGAAGCTGCATCGCTGTGTTGGGCCTCTTTCCATGACCGCCCATGAGGTCCGATGGAGCCATCCAGTGCTCCGGGCTTGCTTCCTTCCCTTCTTCCTTCCCCCCTGATAAATTCAGCCGTGCACCTGCCTTCAGGAGCAGGGCCAACCCTCCCTCTTCCTTCCGCCAGGGCAGACAAATGCCCTCTTCACAATAACACATCCCTCCTGCCCCAAACCTGCCCCTTAGACCTTTTCCTCTCTTAGCAAGTGACTCCTGCCCTCATCCCTGTAGCTGGGACCCCAGGTGGCTCTGGGACTGCAGGCTCTCTGTGAGGTTTCCAAAACCTCATGCGAGGGGGTAACTCCCTGACCAGGAGGTGTTGCTTACCCCTGTGGACTTGTGGAGCAGCAGCTGGTGCAACTTCAGCCCTCATGCTGTATTCCTGGCCCCTCTCTTTTGGCTCCAGATTGCTGAGGGTGGGAGGACCCCATCTTGCCTCTTAAGTATTTTGGCTCCATCTCGCCTGGATGTAAATCCTGGTCACGAGTTCCCTTCGGGATCTTTGCTGTACAGCCAAGCCCCCTTAGTTTTGGATTTGTGCCTGTTTTTTGCTGGGGTTTCAGCTGAAAGTTTCCTCCTGGCTTGGCATTAGCTGTGAGGAGTTACATCTGCTCCGCAGACCTCCACCTCCTGCTCACGAGGTCTGAGGACATTTTGTGGTTTCCTGCATCCCTTGGGGAGGAGTGTGGACGCCGGTGCCTGCCGGGTCCCCAGGGTGGAGGACAGCAGCATTGCTCAGCCCTTGCCGTGACTCAGCAGCTGCGATGTGCAAGCAGGTGGCATCCAGCATTGGGCATGCTCCCCCAGGTGCCAAAAAAAGACTTTGTGGAGCTGCTGTTGCTGCGTGAATCTGCTGGAGCCAGGCACGGGGCTGGTTTTCCAGCAGCCAGGAAGAGTCTGCTGGGCTACTTGAGCTGGATCCTGATTTTAATGATACTTTGACCTGAGACTATCTGCAATGACTGCGAGAGATTTGCTCAGGAGCAGGGCAAAGCTGATGTGGAAAAGGCTCTTGTCTCCATAAACCTGCCCGCAGGTCCTGGGGTGGATGTACACACAGGGCCGATTTCAGGATTAGGGCTGTTGTACTGACTTAGCTGATGATCATGGTGGGAAGCAGCTGGACAGATGAATTTGACAGCTCATGCTTCCCTCCTGCCCCAGGAGCCAAGAATGCAGTGTGCTTCACCTCCAGGTTTTACCTTTTCTGCAGAAACGTGCTGCAGATGTGACACATCTCAGCCATCTCCTAAACAGGGACAGGCAGGAAAGCAAGGGGCTGCTGGGATGTGCAAACCCTGATTCCCTCTGGCTCTGGCTGAAAGTGATCTGCTAGCAACTGCTGGCTGATGCTATGGGCCCTTTGATGTCGTCTTTGCTCCTAATAAGATGCTGTTGCATGTGACAAATAGTTTCTGTTGCACCTGCACAAAACCAGTGCTGTGCTGGGCCTTGCACCAGAACAGAGAGAGGGATGAAAGGAGAGCAGATGCCTTGATGGGCACAGGCTGAGCAAACTCCTGGCTGTCTGCTCTGGGAGGCTCTTGGATAATTGAGGGTGTTTGCCATCACGGGGCCCGTAACTTTATTTTTAAAGACTGTCTCTGAACATTGTGCTTCAAGGGCAAACCCTGGTATCACCTGTAGCTGAGAAACCTCGTTATGGGGGAAGGAGTCCAGATCCTGCAGAGGTGTGTCCTACTGGATGCACAGTCTGCATGGGGTTAGAAGGTAAATCCATGGCCGCAGCAGCAGGGGAAGCCAGACAGGGTTTAGGGAGGCAAACCCTCATCCTAAACCCTCCTGCTTCATACAAATGTACCCAGTGGCCAGATCCTCCTGCCGTCTCAGGCTGCTGGGTTTGTGGTTTCCTTTCTCACACTCCTGCTGCTCCTTACCCCTGCCTCGCCCTGCGCCCCGGTCCCCAGCTCGCCCTATCACCTGCAAATACTTGGCTGAAACTGAGTTTAACACACATTTAAGCAAAGCCTAGAAACACTTCCCTCACCAGAACTGTCCCAGTGCCAAACAATTTGCAGACGTTTCCCCCGATGCTAGCATCTCATCTTGCCGTGGCTGAGCCAGGCTGCTCCCCTGGGAAAGACACGCTGCTGTGCCAGGAAGGGGACCGTGAGTGCCAGGGCCATGCTGCTGCCTCCTGCCCCGCTGCAACACCCATGAGCATGACACGTGGGGTGCACCACCAGTTTTACATCCCCACCCAGGAGTCTGACCCCAAAGCTGAGTCCCGGCCTGTGCCGAGCCATCCCACGCTGGCTGGCTGGCTGCTCCTCTCGGCGCTGAGCGTGCTGGCGCAGGCTTGCTTTCGCCGAGCTGTATTTAAATACCGCAACGCGCTTCAGAACTCACCCCACCTCCGAGACCGACAGAAAGTAAGTCTGCTCTGTGCAACGAAAGTTTTTCTGTTTTTTTTTCTTTCCCCTCTCTCTGGCTTTTCTGTTTTGGATGGTGTCCAGCTTGGCCTGGCACTGAAACCTCTGGCTGATTTTTGTGTGCGTGCAGAGGGGGGAAGGATGAAGGGAGAGGGACTGTGAGAAAGTTGGGGGGGCGGGAAAATACCGCAGGATTTCACCTCCTTTCCCCCAACACGCTGCTGTCCCATGGAAGCTGGGAGCCAGCCAGTGGCGCGGGACTGCACGCCGAAAAGGACCTCAGCATCCAGGAACGGTGCGTGGGTGCCCACACGTGAGCGTGTGTGCCCAGTGCGGCAGCTGGCGGGGGCCGGCAGGCTGGCTTCCCAGTGGGTTTTCCAGGGACAGCTGGAGCTGCCGGTGGGGTCAGGATGTGACATCACCGGCCGGAGAAAAACCCTCGGCCCTGAGTTTCTCTAACGAAACCCCGGCGAGTGCTGGAACACAGCGGCTCTCCCTGCTGCTACGATCTCCAAACCGCCGACAGTTCTGACGGGGAGCCTGGCTTGGACTTTTTTCTTCTCAATTTTTTTTTTTTTTCCTCAGTAAGAGCAGAAAGTGCAGCAGAGAGATTTGGGGCTGGAAGCCGGGCGTGCTGGGGGATGAGGTGAGTCCTCGGGGTGGAAAAAGCCGGTTGCTGTACCCCTGAGGATGCTCCTGGGGTGCTTTTAAGCATGGGTTGGGCAAGACCTGGTTGGGGTTAGACTGGGAAGGAGCAATCCTTCACCCAGCCGGGGCACAGACGCCTGCAGAAGGCTCTTCCCCTTCCTCCGGCATGTCTCAGCTCAGCTGCCAGTGTGTAAATACCAAGGGAGCCTGTTTCAGGGAGGTGGGAGGGTCTGGGAGCCGCTGGTGGTGGGGCAGGGATTAGTGCAGATGGCCAGCGGTGTGCAGGGGAAAGGAGGACCCACAGGGAAAGGCAGCACATGGTGTGGGCAGACACCCGTTTCCCAGGTGGGACAGTCCCAGCAGCGGCTTTGCCCGTGTCGGAGGGAGGGCGGAAAGTTGTGGGTGGGGGGAACTGGGTGGAGATGGGTTTTCAGCAGATGGCTTATCTCCTCTCATCTTCTTCCCTGAGCTCGCAGGCCTGGAGCTCCTGGTGTTTGGGATTACGGCTCTGACAGTGGAGTGATCACCCTTGGGACTGAACCAGAGCAGTCGGGCACCGTGGAGGCCACTGGACACTTCTTTGCACGGCTCCCAGCAAGTCACTGGTGGCAGCAGTGAGATCCCAGCCCCCAGGAATGAGGTACCCCCAAAAAGCTCCCAGCCCCACAGTTCTAAAATGAACTGGACAGGCTGCTTCTAGGCTGGGGAGATGGGGCTTTGCTATTCTGCTTGGATGCATCTTGGGTGACTCGGGAAAAACTTTTTTGATGCCTTTGGACCAGGCTGTGGTCCCCAGGGAGCTGCTGCTTTGCTGGTGGCATGGCAGGGAGGTAAGGCAAGGAGCGGGACAGAGCAGGGGGCCAGCGGGGCCAGGCAGGGGGCAAGCCAAGGTGCGTGTTGTCCCGTTCCTGGAAGCTGTGCTGGGTCCTTTTTGCACGAGCTGGGGATTTCCAAGCTGGGGAGCAAGGGGCTGAGTCCTGCTGCTGCTCTGGAGGTGCCTACTCCAGAGACGGGTCCTGGGGTGCTCAGGGGCTGCCTCAGAGGACGCTTACACCTCTTGTGGGTCTCTGTGGCACTGGGGGGGTTTGCACAAGGAGGGTTTGGCAGCAGGGAGATACCGCTGAGAGCTCAGGGCTTCTCTGCAGCTCTCTCAGCCTGCGTGCTGGGCCTTGATCCCCCTCCCGGCATCTTGTCTTGGCTCTTTTCCTGGAATTTTCCATCGTTTGGGTTATATTTGGGATCGGCAGCCAATAACCCCATTTCTCACGGACAGCCCAGCTGGGGCTTGGCTCCAGCAGGAAGCATTGAGGGAGCGGGGCCAGCGCCCCAAGACCGTGCTCCCCAGATTTCTCCTTCTGTAGCCCCGCTCCCCGAGATGATTAAAACCGGACATGGCTATCGCAAAGGCTAGAAAAGAGGGCATATATTCCCTTCCCTGGTAGCACCATGTGCTCACAGCCCCTGCCTGGATTGGGGCTGGGGTGGCTGCAGTTCAAGGGTTGCTCAGGAGAAGCTGCCTTTGTCTTTGGGGCGCAAGTCCACCAGGAAGAAGCCCTGGTTGCAAAGATGCTCGTGGACAGGTTGAAGACCGAACTTTGCAACAGGACTTCTCTGGTGCTTGAAAGGAACTCAGAGATGGGGCTGTCAAGTCAGCAGCCAGACAGTAATGCTTCCTAGAAGCAGCAAAGAGCCAGCCGAGCCCCAGGGCCAGATGGTTTCTGGTCAGACTGTCCATCTGGAGGCTGGCTGGCTGTTTCAGGGCTCTGCCAGACGGTAGCTGAGCTGCTACCTGTCCTGTTCCTCTTTCAGGGATAGGGCAGGATGGGACTTTTACACTGCCTGTGGTGGGGAGAAGGGAATCCCCTAAAGCAGGGAAGCAGAAGCAGACATCTGAGTGGCCGAAGGCAAAAAACCCCAGGGAAGCCCGAGGGGGATGTGCAGAGCTGGTAGAATTTAACCTACACTTTTCTCTATGGTGCCTGGAGGCACGTGGATCTGTGCTCTCCCTTTGTGGCCTATTCCCAAAGCAGTGGGAGCCGGAGTCTCCCTGCGGATTGCCCATTGTGTTGGACCCCTCGTTGTGCTTCCCGGCTGTTGCACCACTGGCGAGGGTTGGAGTGTGCTGCTAAAGCAGCTGCCTGTGGTTTCCAGTCAGATGCTTGTGTGAGTGTGTAACCGTCTCGGGCCAGATCCAGAGAGGATGCGCTTGGCACCAGAGCCATGGGAGGTGCTGGTGTCAGCCTTCCTCTCTCCTTAACCTCCACGATCACTAATGCTTCCCAGGGGCACTTGCAAAGCACTTTTCCTCCTGAAGCCTTTGCTTTTGCAGCCCTTAATATAAAGGCAGGCTGGGGAGGGAGAGGAGTTTTGAAATTGGGGAAACTGAGGCAGGGAGCATGGGACTGTCCCTGGTGCCCATCACCCTGGGATGGTGGTGTGTCTGACTGACTGATCCTTCCTGCTCGATTTCTGACTAAAGCTTATTTGGGGTCAAAACCGGAGGTTTTCTTTCATGACCTTGCCTTGCGCCTGCAGGATCGGGGGCGGAGAGGAAGCCCCCCTCCCGCTGCTCTGCCTGCTTTCTCCTTTTGTTTTGCCAGTTTCTAAACAGACCTTTCAGAGTTGTTTTTAATTTACAACAAAGCCTTTGCCTTGCTGTGTTCCTCTGCGGTTTTCAAATGATAAAAAAAGAAAAAAAAATAAAAGCTTAAGTAAAAAAAAAACAACCCTCAAATCTGAAATTAGTGGCTTAGTTTGACCCTGAACTTAAATCCCTGCCATCCAGTTCATTTCCTTTCATCTCTGGACCTGCCAGCAATCTAGGAAATCAGTTTTTCACATGTCTCTGCCTGCTACAACCCTGGCAGCGTCTTTGCCTTGCCCTTGTAGAGCTTAACCCTGCGCTCATTTGGTTCTTGCTAAACCTGACTGAGTTTTGCTTCTGCTGCTGCTGGTAAAAACAGGGGCAGGACTGAAGCCAGCAGCCTTCCCTGCTGTGGACGGGGTTTTGCGGCTGCTCAGCTGGGTTTGTGGTCAGCCCTCTGCAGAGCCGAGGCTATTTTGGGAGCACAGATGGGGGTGAGCACCAAGCATGCCATGGTGTGGATGTCCCATGGGAAGCGGCAGCCTCTTTCCACCCAGCAGCTTCACTCCTCCTCTCTCCATCTTCGGCAGGGACATGGGGTGACAGCGGGGAAAGTCTCTGGCTCCACAGCCACCTGCTTCACACCCTGTCTGCTCCTGGGATTGGGACGAGGTTTGATTTGGGGGTTTGCAGATGCTTCAGAAAGGGATGTGTGAGCCCCTGGGGTGCTGGCACCACCCCGTGATGGGAACTGCGGCGCGGTGAAGTGGGGTTGCAGCCTTTGCCAAGGCTCCTCTTGGGAAAGCTTTGATTTTTGCATGTGGGAACCGAAGGCAGAGACCTGCAGGCTGCCACTGCGGCACTGGTCCAGGTCCTGCTGGCATGGGCTGGCAGCAGGACGTGTACGGTCATGTCGTAGGAAGCTGCTGTCTAATCTTGTTGAATGGCAGCTTGCCCTTCGGTTTTCCCAAAACAGGCAGTGCAAGCAGCAATTTGAACTTGGACGGGTCTCTTGTCCCACCCCAAGCCCCAGTGGACCACGGCCTGATTTCCAGGAACGCGACAGCCCTGAACATCAGGCTCAGCTGAACTCCACGCTGCAGCTAAACCTTGGAAGATCTCCCATTTTCCATCTCTTTACATGGATCTGTCCCAAATACTTGGCCAGTGATGGAAGAGTACCAGCTGAGTCAGATAAAGGTGGATGCTGGGAAAATCTGGTCTTGCGTTCACTGCTGATGCCCTTTTCCACCAGTTAGACTCAGGATGTGTCCAGGTCCATTCCCAAAGGACTTTGCTTTTCTTCCCAGAAAGTAGGGGTGGGTGCTGGGTCCCTGCCCGAGGGAAGACTGAGGCATCGGTGACTTTGCGGAGCCTGTTTGCTCCAAGCTGGTATGTCCCATCTCAGTGTCCCAGCTGCAAGGGCCATAGCTGGTATTTCAAGCCTTGGTCCTGGCCTCCATGCAGCTCCCTCATTACACTGCTCACATCTTTCCCTGCACATCGATCTCTCTGGGCAGTGAAAGCTTTGAAGCGAGGTAGAGAACAAATCTGTTCCTTGGCCCAGTGCCTGCCTCTGCTTCTTCGGATCGTAAATCCCAGGATGTGTTTTTGGCTTTGTGTTAAATTTAACTTCTGGAGAACATTTTTCTCCAGTAAAGATTGACAAGGCTTTTTAATGACTTGGTGATTTGGTAGCGATGCTGGCAAGGATCCTGAAAGCAAAACCGCTCGCCTTACTCCGGTGTGCACTGCTGGCTGGGGAGCAGGGAGGCTGCAGTGCCATGCTGGCATTCTGTGGGCTCGGGGGACAAGTCTGTTCCTAGCACTTGGGCAGTGATGGGTTTTGCTCCTCCATTCCCGGGAATCTCCAACAGATGCATGGTAGGAAAAACCTGGCAGATGTTAAGCAGGTTTGTTGCTCTTTTTTTTATTTTTTTTTTTTTTTAACTGGTGTTTTATTTGGACAGTACTGAAGCATGAAGCACATTCCCACCTACCTGATGAGTGAGAGCAGCTTGCAGGGTAACACAGAGATGCAGTTGTGGGATGAGTTACAGGTCTGGCTTCAGGATATGAGATGCGGAGTTTATTTCCCAGTGAGTGGCTCAGTATTTGCAGAGGATTTGTAGTGTGAGGCACAGGAACAAGGGAACCCCCCCCATATTTATGGAGAACTGATTTCACTGCTGATGGCCCCTGCAAGTGACACATTTGATGGGATATCATCTGCCAGGGTGGCTTCTTACCACCTGGGAACAACCCAGTCTCTGCATGGAAGAGCCTGCAAACAGCAAATAGCTCCCGGAGGAGAGCGAATGGAGCCAAGGCCAGCAGAAACAGTGATGTGGAGAAAGGTCTGTTGGCATGACTTGCCTTGCTGAAATCCCAGGGAAACCTCCTAGGTTAGGTCCCAGTCCCTGTCTGTACCGATGTTCACCCAGAGGGACTGTGTGACCTGGTAGGATTGGTCCAGTCTAACACAGGGATAAACAAGTTGTTCACCCTCCATCTAGCTGGCAAAGAGACCGAGGACACAGGCTTGGTGTGGTGCCCTGCGATGCCCTTCTAGCCCTGCGGGGTGGCAGTCACTGGGCTTTATGTGGGAGCTGGGCAAAGGGGCTGCTCAGCTTTGTCTAGGGTTGTGGACTGGCTGGGACGGGATTGAGGGAGCTGCAGGACAGATTAGTAGGTGCTGCATCATCCCCATCCTGGGAAGCTGCCAAGTGTCAGATGGGAAATCCTGACTTCTTATTAGGGGCACCATTGTTCATTTTTGCTTATTTTAATCGCCTTTATATTTCAGCCAGAGCCCTCTGCCACTGGGTGGTGACAGGAGAGAGAGAGAGAGGAAAAATCATCCACAGATGAGGGTACAGACAGCAGCAAGGCAGGGACAGCCCCATGTTCTGGCTTGGTGGCAGAGCCAGTTAGTGACAAGTGCTTTGAGTGGGGGAGGGGGAGCTGAAAGCACCAAAGGTGCTGCCGGCCCCCTCCCTCCCACGCTGGCTGCAGGGCCGGGCACTGCTCAGCCCCATCACACCTACCTCTATACGGGCAGACCCTGCTGGGTGCCTCATCCCAAAGGGTATCCTGGCACTTCCTATGTTACTAGAGCAGGATCCCTACTGCACTAGTTATACATAAATATATATGTGTGCGTATCTACATATTTTAGAAACTGTTATGCATTAGCAAACTCCCCGGGAGGCTTTTTTTAGAGGTGTTATCAACAGGATGTGCCTTGAATATGTGACAGCTGGGTGGGGAGCCCTGGATAAGGGCTTTTCTTTACAGCCTTGCTGTGCCGAGAGTCCCCTCACCTCCGCTGGGCTCCCTCAGGCCTGCTGTACCAGAGACCCTTCCCCTCGGGACAGGTAGGAGTCATGATGTGATGCAGGCTCCCTCCATCAGCTGGTATTTTGGAGAGCTTGTGCTTTTTCTGAAGTAGGGAACAAGTTCTTTGACAAAGTTGGATCTAGCTGCTTGGGGCAGGGGAGGAAAAAGCATCCAAGAAACATCCCCCAGTCATTGCCCTCTGGCAATAAATGAGGACAATGGGGTTGGGGCTATTAAAATCCCACCCAGCCACATGAGCTGGGGAAGGTTTGCAGATACCCTGGTATTAAAGTCCTACTGCATAACATTGTGTGATGACTGTGACCCCTTCTGTGGGGCAAAAAGCACCTAATAACATACAGTTTCAGGTCTCGTTGTACCTGGGTACAGCAGAGCATGGTGGGGTTTGGTACCACCATGCTGTGAGCTACGTAATGGTGGCAAAGCAACGCTCCAGCCTGTGGGAAAGGCTGTGGTTAGTTCACCAATGGCGCTGGTGCTGGGGTTTCCACCCACACCAGGGTTTGCACCCACAGCAGGGTTTTTACCTCACAGCCACGTGCTGGCTGTGGTGTAGAAATCCCCACTGGGCAGATCCTGCTGGTTCTTGGGACGATCAGTAGGTCCTGCTGCCTCCCAGTGATGCCCCCATAGGTGGGCTTTGAGGGGAGCACAGGGTTTCACTTGCAAGATGTTCAGCTGGTCTCTGCTGGGCAAAATAGGACAAAAAAGAGAGTTTAGAAAAGAGTTTGTCTAGCAAGCTTTTGGCTAAAAGCTGTCTTTTTAACGATGAATATGCATCAAAATTTTGCTTAGGCACCATTCCCTCCTGCTCGTGACTTTGGGTAAGCCACTTCCCCTTTCCGTGAATCTTTTTCTTCCTTTTTTTTAACTCTTTCTCCATCTCCTCCTGTCAGGCGGAGGCTGTTGGAAGACTTTCTCTTCCCTAAGCCTCAGCAAAGCATTTAGCACAAGGGGACCTTGATCTCCTTACCACCACTGGTGATGAGTGCAGGTAACGAAATGCACAATTTCAGCCTGTGCAGGACAGCCTGGGGTGGATGGGGTTTCCACTGGAGCTTCAGGGAGGAAAAGGAAAAAAAAAAGGAAATACTGCAGCCCAGACCTCGGGCAGGAAGGGGTGAGCTCAGCGCTTTGCTGAGCTGTGACTTCCAGACCGAGTCACCGGGAGCATCAGCTCGTCACCCCAACTCCTGTATGCATTGTGTGCACGCCTGGAGGGCTGGCCGCATCCTGGCACGTTGCGTTGCTGTGCTGGGCTGCCGTTTCCCTTCTTCGGATGCAGGTTTTGTTCTTTTAGACAAACACACGGGGCAGAACAACAAAAATAATCCCCCCTTTTCCCATTGATCTCGGCGCTGGGTCTGTGTGAACCAGCAGCCAGCTGCGGTCGCAGCGCGGTCCCCGGGGCATCGCTCACCAGCCACCGCGGCAGGGTCGGGGGTTATTTGCACTGAGAAATTCCTGGGAAAGGGATGCTTCCCCTTTGCCAGAAGAGGAAAGGGCTACCAGGTTGGGACTGCCCAGGCTGGTGAACTCTGCTGATACCTCGGCTCTCAGTTTATTGCAGCAGTTGATAAAAGCACTGGAGGTAAGAGGCTGGCTGAAGCCCGCTGAGCTCCTGGCATGCTTAGGAGGGAGGATGGGCTCTGTCTGCCATCGAGCCTTGCACGGGGCACATGTGGTAGTGCTTGCCCTCTCTGGTGCCGGGAGCTGCTGTGTGAGGTGGCAGCAGCTGCTCCAGGTCACCCTGGTGGGTGGGGAGGGGCCAGGAGCTCACCCCAAATCTCTGTCCCCATGTGCTGCCAGAGCAGCAGGGCCAGCCAGCATCCTGGTGTGAACTTGTCCCTGTGAGCGTGCCGCCACGTGCAGCTGGCTTCATATGTGACTGAAATTTGTCTCTTTCTCCTCCCAGGAACCTCCGCCCCTGAAGACCCCAGCGTTGGGTTTCACGTTGCACCAAGCCTCTGTCCTCACCCTTGCCGGCCCTGCTCACAATGGCGTTGTGTCTCAAGCAAGTCTTCAACAAAGACAAAACGTTTCGTCCCCGAAAGAAGTTTGAGCCGGGCACGCAGCGCTTCGAGCTGTACAAGAAAGCCCAGGCCTCCCTCAAGTCTGGGCTGGACTTGAAAGCAGTGGTGCAGCTGCCTCCCGGCGAGAGCATCAATGACTGGATCGCTGTGCACGTGGTGGACTTCTTCAACCGCATCAACCTCATCTATGGCACCATGTCGGAGTACTGCACGGAAAAGAGCTGTCCCATCATGTCTGGTGGACTCAAGTACGAGTACAGGTGGCAGGACGACAGCAAATACAAGAAGCCAACCAAGCTGTCAGCTCCACAGTACATGTGTATGCTGATGGACTGGATCGAGATGCTCATTAACAATGAGGACATCTTCCCCACCAGGATAGGTGAGTGTGCTCTGGTTCTTTGCAAGAAAGCTGGGATTGTAATAGGTGCAGGTCGCCAAGCCGCTGGTGCACTTCAGGGTTGGTATTGCCAAACTTTGCAATCCCAAGGATCATGGCCTTTCCTGTTCCAGGTGTTCCTCAGTGTCTCTCCCACACCCCTTTGGTGCAAATTAAGCTTGGGATTCCTTGTCCTGCTCCTTGGGGATGTGGAAAACAATGTTCTCTTTTTCTGTGCTTGTGAGAAATGAGGGCTGGTAGGTCATCAGCTTCCTTGCTCTTCCTCAAGGAGCTGAGCCACAGGGCTGGTTAGAGGTGGTCATCACATCCCTGCAGCATGCTCTTCTCTTG
Source organism: Pandion haliaetus (assembly GCA_013401275.1). NCBI lineage: Eukaryota > Metazoa > Chordata > Aves > Accipitriformes > Pandionidae > Pandion > Pandion haliaetus. Next base: position 19,750 of record VYZV01010466.1, read on the forward strand.
ACTAACCAACTCAATCTTTTCCTGTTTTCCACGTAGGTTCATGGTCCCAAGCTCTAACCCTCATCCCACTTGCTGCTTCACTTCTCAGCTCCTTTCTCTTTCTGCTAAATTCATCTTAGCCCTGATTATCTATCACATCTTGCTATTTAGCTGAGGCATCGCCTGAGCAGAGTTGCCTGTCCCCAGGATCTGGCCTTTCCAGCTGCCAACCCCCCAGGTGTACGATGCACCCCTTTAAAAAGTTTGGCCTTACGAGCTTGCAGCAGCTGCCAAAGGTAACACAGCTTGCAAACTGACCCCTCTGCTGCTGACCTGCAGTGCTTAGCTGCCAGTAGCTGCCCTGCTACTTAGCTGCTTTCTTGTTGTTTGGGGAGATGAGTTCAAGGGTTGCAGCTAACGTGTTCACCAAGACCTGCAGGCAGTTGCTGCCGTGTTCCCCTCGCCAGCGGTCTGGGGCAGGCCTGGTAGTGCAGTGCCAGATCCTTGTGCTGGAGGACAGGCAGATAGGCTGCCTTTGGGGCACATGGGGGAATCAGCCCCTGGGATTCACCAGGGGCATGTGCTGCGCCATGGAGTCATCCCTCCCTCGTGGGCTCAGTGGGCTCCACACATCCCAGCGGATGGAGGAGGTGGAATTGTGGGTGGCTGACAGTGTCGGTGCAGGATGCTTTGTGCTGGCAGCCCCGGTCCCTAGCTGGGGACACCAAAGCCCCCATCGATTCTGGCTGCAGCTGAGCACAGGCTCGCTTCTGCCAAGGGGCAAAACAGCAGCCACAGGGTACAGGCTGGATCTTCGTCTTCCCAAGGTGGCTTGTTCCCAAGGAGAAGCTCTGCGCACCATTAAAAGCAGGGATGCAGATGTGGATTTATTCCATTTTCCCTCCAGCCAGAAAGGACAGTGTCCAGGTCCAATTTCATGCCTTTCAGGTGGGATTTGGGATGTGATGCTGCTTGAAAGCTGCTCTGGGGAGTCAGGGCTACCAGGGATACTTAATACTACAGAAAGCAGAAAGCCACGGAGGAATAGTGGCATCGCAGCACCCTCTGCTCTCCCATGTCTATGTCTGAGGTGCAAAAGCCGAGTACAGTCATGGCCTTGCTGGTTTCCACTCCATTTCTGGCACTTCTCCCTCTGAGGTGTAACACATCCCAATGTGAGGAGGAACGACTGGTGCCTCTGGTTTCCACTTCTCCTTTCATTTTGGTGTGGGGGCAGTTCTGGGTGAGATCCGGGCTGGCTGCAGGTTGTCATGGGGCAGACCCATTTTTTTCTCTTCCAAAGCCATTCCCAGGGAGCGTGTTCCAAGCCCCTTCGTTACAGGGACCCTTTTGTCCCCCAGTGACTTCAGTCCTCTTGCTGGCATGTCTTGGTGGTTCTGGCCTCACGCATACAAAAGGGAACTTAGCCTGAGATTGCACTTTAAAACGCATGAAAGGCTGTTATGAGAGGCAGGGGGAGGAGGGAGCCCATGGCACTTTGTTGTCAGTGTGTCCCCAATTAACTGCCTTTCACTGGCCTGCCTTGTGCGCTGGGTAATTGCTCGGCAGCTCTGGCATTTCAGAAGATGGAGGTGTTTGGCAGAAGGGAAATGTCACATCCGCCCGTTCCTGACGGGCTGCTCCTTGTCTCCACACCAGATGACAGGGGAGGCTAGGGGACGTGCAGCAGGGAGGGACGCAGGGCTCGGGGACAGTGGCCAGGGCGAGCAAATGGACATGCTCAGCCTCCCTCCTAAAGAGCCATCTCCTTGGGAAAAGACCCAGGATAAGGGGAATAAGGCACCAAGAGGACACAGGGGACATGTGAGCTGTTTTAAGGAAGGGAAAGGAGTCTGATGAGGCAATGGGGAAATTATAAATGTCACGCTTTGGAGTCGTGCTGAGGCTCTTCAGTATGAGCAGCAGAGATAGGATTTAGCATGAAGGTTTGTTCCACTCCTGCTTGTGCCGGAGAGATCCACCGGCACGGCTGACCACCGTCTCAGCGGGTATTTCATGAGCTGTGTGCATCTCTGCTTTCCCTCCTGGCCCCTCTTTGCCATATGCAATAAAACTGTCCCAGCACAAAGATTTCCCTGGCTAAGGCTACCTGACCGCAGACAAAACAGACTTTTCTATTTTTGTTTCTTTTTTTAGAAACAGCAACTGTTCCCCAAACTTGTTAATGTTGCCTGAGGCTAACCTCAGCATCCTCCATCCAAAAGCTACAAAGCCTGAAGCAGCACATGATTCAGCAGGGCTTGCTCATGGCTGTCCTGACAGTTAAGGGAGAGGTATCTCATGGATCAGAGGGGGGAAATCCTTCACCCTGGGATAAGAGGCTCAGCTGGAAATGAGCAGAGATGGTTCACTGGCTTGTGGGCTTATGGGGTCCTTTGGCATCATGGGGAGACCCTGGCTGGGGTAAACGGGCACAATTTCATTGACCAGAGCAGAGCTGGGCTGATTTGCATCACTAAAGCATCTGGTCCTTCAGCATATGTCAGAGGTGGGAGGCAAGCAGAGCGACCTGGGTGACAAACACCTTTGGTTTAGCCAAGCTGCGTGATGCAGAGCTTGTGCCGGCTATGCAGTGAGGCCAGAGGGGCAGCTGTCATCTGAAACAGCAGCAAGGGAGCCCAGTGCCAGCAGACAGCTTGTGACATGGCGGAGTCACAGCAGGACCGCAGCCCTCGGATGGCACGCTAGCACTGGTAGAAAACCCCTATGGTGGTTTAATGTGGCCGGGGAGGCTGCCAAGCCCTCTGCGTACCACAGCAAGTGTCAGGGGGAGATACTGCGTCTTCCCCAACCCCAGGGAAATCTACCCACAGGGCTCAGTCCCACTTAAAGGCTTTGCTGTATAATCCTTCCTCTGGAGTGGAAACCTGTTTGTCTGCTGATCAAGACAAATCCCTGCATGGAGTGAGCTATGCCAACTTGATTGCTATAAATCTACAGCAGCAGCAGCTTTCCCAGATGTCCCGTATCAGTTTGCATGTGCTAGTGCTTTGTTTCCACTCTTCCAACCAATGTAGCTGTCCTGAAAATACATTTAAATGGAGAATAAGCATTGTTCCCATACAGGGAGAAGAATAAATGATTCTACAGGTGTATTTTTACCAGCTGGTAAAACTATATCAGTAGATTTCTTTAGTGAGTGGCCACATGAACAAATTATGACCTGGAAAAAATCAGCTCCTCCCAGTAATCGTTCTGCCCCATGGTGCCTGGCTATAGGGAGCTGCTGCTGGGCGGTAGTACACCGGGGGGGAGGGTTGGGTGGATGGGGTTTGCAGGGCCTGTGGCAGTCAGCTGTGTCTGCACCAGTCAGCCCAGCATCAGGCTGCTGGTTGCACAAGGCCAGGCGTCCTACATCAGCACCATTGCAGCTGCTGAAATGTCTCTCTTATTAAATCAGTGAGGACGCAGGGTTTGGACCAGACCCAGCACCAGAAACACCCCACGCTCTCTGCCAAATATGCCTGCAGCTCTACAGAGCATCAGTCACAGCAGATTTTGGAACAGTTCTTGGAAAGCTTTTCAAAACTCAAGCTCTGCCATTCAAGCTTCGTCCCAAAACAATTACAAAAAATAGGGAAAACTTGGTGTGAAATTATCTGATACTTTCTCCCTGTAACAACAGAAGAAAAATGTTCTGAATTCAGCTAATTATTGCCTTTTTCTCAGCTGGCTATTTTTCACATGATTTGTCTTTTTTTTTCTGCCTATCTTCTTCCAAAATTAACACCGCACCAGCTTGCAGCTGCCACCATGCCATTAGTTTTAAATGGGGCTTTAAAGACTTATTTTTAGGAAAAAATTAATCACCGAACACCACGGTGGCCAAAATGGAATTGAGAAATAATAACAAGAACAATAATTCATCACATAATTCATTGAATTACTGCTTTTGCAGGGGAAAAAAATACAATTGCCAAGAAGCAAAATAGCTTCCCAGTACTGATTCATCATGAAAAGATTAAATTGGCTGAAGCACGAAGGTTAGGGGCAGGAGAGATGGCAGAAGAGATCCAAGAGCCATTCACAGTCCCTTACCGTAAGCACAGGCACTTTGTTACCTCTCATTTTCATTTCCTTTTACACGTGGTCCCACATGGTTTCCTTATGTTTTGAAGCAATCAGCACAGAGGGGGAAAACAGATTTCTTGGAGCATTAAATCACGTCTTGGGGTTTTCAAACAAAACATCCAAGATAAACTAATTCATTTCAGCCGCTTGCCACAGCCGTGGCTGCATTGCAGCGAGTGAAATTTTACTTGCAGTACTTACAGCTTTTGCCCTGGCTTGGAGCATGGGTAAGGCTCTCCCTTTTCCAACACCGTGGATGGCTGCTCTGCTTCACTCCTCCTGGGATTGGGCAGCATTTCTGTCCTTGGACAGGCGATGCTCCCAGCCGCCAGCTGTCTGGTCTGTGTGCAGCATCTGGGTAACACACGCCTGTGACCACGGGTGGAGGAGAAGAGCTGACTTTGCATATAAATCTTTTTCCCGGCATCTGAGCGAGCTCACATTGCATCCTGTGGTCCCCTCCTCATCACTCATCATGCAAGAAGAGTCAGAGGTGGGGCTACTGCCTGCCAGATTGTGGGTTTGCTGCTGCTTTCTCCAAGATTGCTGGATGGTAATCACTAGTGAATTAAATGTAAATGTAATTTCAGTGCCTTTAAATCAGCCCAGGTGGGTTTTGTGGTATTCTGCTGTCCCTTGAGGCAACTGGGACCAGCTTCAGTGGGATGCTGGCGCATGGCATTGCTGTGTCCCTGTATGTGTGTGTAAGGCTAGGGAGGGTGAAGCAAACCCAAGCAGCATCACCCTGCCAGGGTGGTTTGTCAAAACTTGGGGCTCCATCCTGACTTTGCCCTGGCCTACCATACTCCTGCTAACAGGTCCTCTCAGCCATGCAGGGTCAGTCTCATCAGCCTCATCCTTCCATCTCACCAAGTTGCTACTCCAGCTGGTTTGTGCCACGATGCACCACCTCCGAAATGGAGGAAGTCCCCCAAGCAAGGGCCCTACTGCCCCACTCCCAAGTGCTGCTTATCGTCGTGCTGACCACTGCTGGGGTCTCTCTGCTGCCAGCTCTAACGCTGATCTGCCTGACCCAGCCTGGCAGGGAGGTGGGAACCACAAAGGGAGCAGCCTGCCACCCTCCATGCGTGGGGAATGGGCCCCCATTGCTCCCCGCTTGCTGTCACAGTGACCCCTCCTAGCAGCCAGGACAGCTCCAACATGAACGTACGGGGGCCTGGCTGCTCGGTTTAAAGCTAAATGTCTGCAACGGCAGGATAGGTGTGTGGCCAGTGCTAAGATCCCTGTCTCAGGGCCTTCCCCTTGCTGGGATGTGCTGGCTGCAGTGCGTGCCTGGCTGCAGGGAGGAGGCACAGCCTGCTCTCACTGTGTCCCCTCGTGTGCTGGAGAGGATGTCACATGCATTGTCTGCTGGACATCCGCTGCGCCAGCAGCCATGACCCAGGGCAAGCCCTACTTATGCCAGATCTTTCTGCTGCTCTCCCGGGGTTGGTCAGATGCAGCCTTTACTGGAGAGCCCTTTCCTTTCAGCTCTGGGTGAGGGGTTGGGGAATTTCTCCACCTCCTCACCAGTGTGGCCAGTGCCTGCTGGGGCAGGTGTGGGTTGCTTTCCAAGTCCCTGGAGATCAGCAGCGAGGCACGACTGCTGCTGGCAGAGGCAACCTGCTTATCAGATATCCGCCCTGCTTCCTTCCTGTGGGGAAGCGCTTTGATCAGCTGGTGCAGGCCCCCGTGCCAGACGCAGGGTCCAGTCGAGCATCTGTAGCCTGTACTGAGGGTCCTGGCACAGGAGGCGCAGACATGACTCCAGCACAGGGAGAGGAAGCAGGACCCGATGGCCCAGGGTTGTGCTGCTGGTGCTGCCTGTGCCTCCCTTGTGAAAGGGGTGATGCAGGGAGAAGGAGCCAGAGTCGGACCCCAGTGATCCCTGGACCCAAAGGACCATAGTGGGTGGTGGTGTCATGCCGTGGTAGGGTGAGGGGTGACCTATGGAAGTCCATTAGTGACAGCCAGCCACCCCTACAGCCTGGCCATGTCTGAAGGGGATGGCCACACACTGACACCTTGTGATGGACACAAAGAAGAGCAGCCCAGCTTCACCTCCCAGGATCTGATGCTCTGCTGGGTTCATGTGAAAGCACAGTGGTGGGGTAGCCCAGAAGGGTACTTGTAGGTCCTGGCAGCTTGATGATATCTTTCCAGGTATCATTAGGTGTAAGATAGCTCAGCAGCTCCCATAGCTGCTGACAGCCACGAGATTTGGACTAGATGACCTTTAAAGGTCCCTTGCAACCCAAACTATTCTATGATTCTATTATTTACACCAAATCTCTGTTCCCTGGTGCAGAACTGCTTTTGGAGAACCCAGGATGTAGCTGGAGGTGTCTCCCCTCTAAGTCTCTCAGCTGCCAGCATGTCCGTGAAGACTTGCTGGCAACTGATTTATAGCACAAGACAGTTCCTGGCTAACCTCAGGACAAAAGCAGTGCAAAGCCACTTGTCATCATCTGCCAGCTCTGGAGGTGGTTCGTCTAACAGCGGTATCTGGACCATAGATGCCATCAGCCCTAGGAGTCTGAGATCCTTTTGATCTGCTGTTCACTGTCTGATTTTGTTTCTTTCTCAGCTCAGAACTGGGTTGAGGTTTGCTGCTTTCCTTTACTATCAGTCTTTGCAGTTTGGTGATAAACTCCCGTGGCTGGTCAGGTCTGATTTCTTCCTTGCGGCCTGCTTTGACCAGAGGAGGCACTAGGCAAGTGGGGCGGGTGACAAACTGGAGGCAACAAACGCGTTGCTGTCTGCCTGTTGGCACCTTGCTGAGTTCACAGCAGCAACTGCTTGCCTCTGGTCCCAGCAAGACAGGCTGTTCAGAACTGTGTTTTCCCCAGCTGGGGCCCAGCAATGTGCACTCATCTGAAATTACTTGCCATGATTAATTTTTCTTTATTAAAAAAAATGTTTCTTGACTGATTCTTCAAAGCTGGTCTGCAGGGACCACCCTGATGGCATGTCTGAGTCTCCAGCTGGGTGATTATGGCTTTTATTTGCTCAGCAAATTCTCACTCAGTGCAAAAAGCTCAAATGAAGCCATTGATAAAGCATCCTGTCCCTCCTGACTGCAGGGAAACCTGGAGATGTCTCATCCCTGCCCTTATCAGACTGGCAGGCAAAGAGGGCCCCACAGTCAAGGGTGCAGGGCAGAAGCAGCTCTCCAGTACCATCTCTAATCTGCTGGCATGGGGAGAGCCTGGATGTACTTTGCTAGATGAGAACACCTTTCCCAGAAAGTCCTAACGGGATCTGTTAGAGCCAGCAGCGAAACAGGTCATGCCGAGGTCCCTGCTGCGGGAGCAGCCCTGGGGCTGCTGTGTGCTCATGGTTATGCAGAGCAGCGGCTGTGAATCAGTCTCAAAACCACCGCTCCGTGTTCATGTGACACTGGGCCGAGGTACATGCCTCCTCCAAGTGGTGGCTGGGACACCCACCTGTGGCATTGGCACAAGTGCTTCTGCCCTGTCTGCTGCACCCACGCTGTGCACGAAGCAAAGTGAGACTGGGCTGGGCTGAGGGTGGCTCTGTTTTAGACCACAGATCGTTTTCTCTTATGAGTGCTGCAATACTGAACCCAGCACCTGCTGAACCCTGGCCATTGAAAACACAGGCTCCATGCATGATATTGGAAGGACAGATCCTTTGCATTTGCCACCCACTGAGGAGAGGAGGGCATGGCACTACTGCTGGGAAACAAAACTGCCAGGAGCCTTTGGGAAAAATAGTTTAATTGCCTAGCAAGGCTGATGAGAAAGATTCAAAGATAAAATTACCATTTTAAATTTTTTTAGCGAAGAGATTTGCTGATGCTTTCCACAGCGCAAAATGTGTGAGCTGGCCATGGTTGAGCAGGGTTTATTTGGAAAGATTTTTAAGAGGTTATGTGCAGCATTAATAAGAAGCTAAGGGAGGAGGCTGATACAACCGTGGGAAGGGAGGGTTTTATTTTGTTCATTGCAAATTTGCATTGAATTGCTCAGGGGAAACAAATTCCAGTTGTTTCATTTTCCTCCTCCCCCAAAATATGTTCGGGGTTTCAGAGATGTGTTTCGTTTAGAGATTTACCCCAAGCTTGCTGATGCTGACGGTATCACACCTCTGAGATTTTCACTGTGATAGCAGTGCATTAAGACAAGGATGGAAATGTAGAGTATGAAATTGTGTCCTTGTGTGGGACAAGGCTAAAAGTATAGAGCAATGTGTGGTGGGTCCTGTTCTTGAACAAGCTGGGAGGACATCTCAGGAGGGAGCATCATACAGGTTCAATGAAATTACAGCCTAAGCATCATTAAGATGGGCAGTTTCTTCCTGTTTTAATGAGACATTTGTTTGAAACAAGGATCAGGAAAAACTGTAGAAACCCCACCTGTTTCTGCTGATGTATCAGAAATGATGTTTGAGGGTGTGTGGTGGAAGAAAACCAGTATGAACCATGCTTTTGATTCAGAGGGCCAGGGAAGGTATCTTTTCTGCTGGGAGGAGGTTTAGTTTTGTTCATGGACCTGGGTAAATACAATTTGACTTATGCTGTGCCTGCACAGGCTTGTAGGGGAAAGGCAGGGAGAGAGGGCAGAAGGATCCTCTCTGCTAGATTGCTCTGGATAGAGCCATATGTAAAGAGATGTGGCCTCCTCCACTGGATGAGAAATTTTCTCTCCTAGGGCAACTCCCCAAATCCTCAGACCATGCCTGGGTGAAATTGCTAGTCAGGCAGTGAGGAAGTACGTGGGGAGAGCTAGATGGCAGATGCCCCGTTGTAGCTGTCGCCCTTGACATTAGCCAAGGGAGTTCTTCCTAATCACCCATGACTGCCTGTTAAGTATGACAGTAACACTTATATGCTAGCTGTTTTTTTTGGAAATGGTCAAATGGCTTCCAACTTGCTTCTGCTTTGCAGGTGTTCCCTTCCCCAGGCAGTTCCAGCAAGTTTGCACTAAGATCCTCACCCGCCTCTTCCGTGTCTTTGTCCATGTCTACATCCACCACTTTGACAGCATCATCAACATGGGTGCTGAGGCTCATGTCAACACCTGCTACAAGCACTTTTACTACTTCATCAGGGAGTTCAGCCTTGTTGACCATCGGGAGCTGGAGCCTTTGGTAAGGATGCCCCAGGGATGGGAAGGTGGAAGAGGTGAGAGTGGCATGGGCTGAACACAGCACTGGTAGATTCAAGTGGGGGCTGGACTCTGAGCATTGCAGTCGTCCTCTGGACTCTTTCAGCTACTCTACCTCAGAAGCACACCCATGTTTTCTGTCCTGTAACCATTAGCCTTAGTGCTCTGAGAGAGAACTTCCTAGCAACAGAACTTTACCTTTTGAAAACTCTCCTTAAACTTTGCCTCTGCTGCCATGTCTATGAATTGCTCTTCAGTATTCTCAGGACCACCGTAACACAGTGTCCCTCTATACTGACTTGGTAGCTCTAATGCAATTTGCACATCAAAGTGTTTCCAGCCACTTGGGTCCACACAGCTTTCAGGGGTCAGATCTGAGACCAAGTCTCCTCTCCACAGTCTTGAGTTTTCCTATTAGCAGACTAAGGTCCTTCCTTGAGATCCTAGCATGAGTTACAATGAGGCTGCAGGAAGGCAAGCCCCAATAGGACATGCAGCTCCAGACAACAGCTATAGAGGCCAAGCTGGAGAGGCCTTGCTGGAGCTCCAAGTTTCTCTGCAGCCTCCCTTGGGAAGCAATTAGCCAGGCAGAGAGTGAGAGTCCTTGAAAACAGCAGGACTAGTGGGAAGCAGAGGTCAGACAGCCCGGGCACATAAACTAGAAAATGCACATAGTTTTGTAGGAGAGCCAAGTGTGTCACAGGCAAGGTTCAGTGTGGTCTGGCCTTGGGAGGACATGTTGCAATGGGGAGAAGTATTAATGGGGAACCCAGTAGTTAGCATGCTGTGATAAGAGCTGGGTTGCAGAAAAGGCCATATCCAGCAGCAGAGAGCCAGGGAAGACCAAGAGGATCTAATCTCAGAGACAGAAAGAGCTGAGAAAAGTCCCAGCATAAGCTGCCTGTTAGGAGTATCTGGGAGCAGGGCAAGGGGAATGCCCCTGCCCCTAAATGCTAAGTGCTTTACTCCTTCTCTACTTTCATTTGTCTCTGTCAATTTGCTGCCTGTCTGCTCTGATAGCAATTTGGGGTGATTGAGAGATGATGATCTAATCAGGGGAGATTTGAGTGACAACAGCATCTTCATTAATTACTTTGTAGAGTTTGATTGTGACCTATATTATCACAATGGCCCCCAGCTCCAGAAAATGGCAGCTCAGCGTCACTCTGTCCTCTGTTAAGTCTTCCTCACCACCGCTCCTCCTGACAAACTTCTTTAGCATTGATATACAGCCCATAATGGTGTCATCTCCTTTGACTGATGCTTGCTAATGTAAATAATTAGCACCTACCAGCCAAAGCAGAAGATGACATTGCTAAATAGGCTTTCAATGCCAGTGACTCACACATAGCATGAGATTGATTTATGGGTCTGGATGAATCTAAGATGAACAGATTTTCCTGTGTGATGCAACCAGGGTTAAACTACAAGGAAATGAGACACATTTACCTCTGGTCTACCTGTGTCTCATTTCTTGGTGTGCCCACTGCCTGGCATCCAAGCCCCAAGCCGACCCAACCACAGGGGAGATCTTTTTCCCTCAGGCAATGACTTGCTGTAGGTGTGTATGAGAGTGTCCTCAACCAGAGGACAGCTCTGTCCAGGATGCAATGCTGAGCTGAGGAGGGAAGGAAAAGTTGCTGCAGCTTATGAACAACTTTCAAAAATTGAAAATGGTCCTTCTGGCCATGCTGGTACCCCAGGGAGGCTGCAGCTTGACACTGCCATCAGTCCCAAAGTCTGCATGGGTTAGGATTGATCCTAACAGCTTGCAACAGCATTTGTCTCTACTACAGGCAGGAAAAGTAATAATGGGAAGTTTCTTCATGCACATCCCAGGGGCTTTCCAACGAGCGCCCCAGGAGCCTGGTGTGGCTCCAGTTCGTTATGCTGTGGAGCATGTGGGGAAGCCGGCATTCATGCTGTTCTGGCTTTGCTTCAGCAGCAGTTGTGAAGATGCACAAAGAGTAACATCCAACCCCTGCAGCACTTTACACTTGACCTCAGTCTACCTTCCTGTGGCTGATTACTCTCCCCAGCCCAGGGCAGAGCACAAGTGACTTGCTTTACTCATTCCCCTTCTCACTGGGCTGCACCATAGCTGTTGTCCTGCTCCTAAGTGCTTTTAAGTCCTGAAGGATTCATCAGCTGGTTTGACACTTCAGCAAGGACAGATAGTGCATTGCATCTGCTTTCATTTTAGGCTAAGACCGTAGGGTTTAGTTTTTGCAGGTTCTCCAAGGTTTGTGGAAAGGTGATAATCTCTCAGTATGGATGAGATGAACTGTCCTTGAGAGGTTCAGTCTTTCTTGACTGCCTTATGAGCCCAGACAACTGTCCTAACCTTGCATGTAGATGACCAGAGTTAGTCCACATGAATCCCATGACAGAGGAGACTCCTGCCTGCAGAGGTGCCCGTTCCCTGCACGTGACTATGGAAAGCCACCAAGCATGTGGAGGGAGCACATATGGAGCAGGACAGCAGGTCTGAGTGCTGTATTATGGCTGGAGCTTTCCAGATGTGGGCTTTCTACTGAGGACCCCCAGTTTTCAGATTTAGGAGTAAGAAGAAAGAAAAAACAGCATCTTCCCAACCAGAAAATGTCCTGTTATGCACAAACAGCTTAGGAAAATTACAGGGATTGTGGGATGAAGGAGTTCTTGGTTTCTAAGCTTGCCTCTGGCTGAATCTTGCTTTGCTGCCACAGTTTCCCTGTTGTCAAGCTTCTTTGGGATTTGATTTCTTAGCAGCAAATCTTGGGAGCTGAGAATGAGATAGATCCTTTGTACAGGCAGAACTAGTGAAAGGCAGTGATTCACTTTCTTAACAAATCAAGAAATATGGGGGCAGAGAGAAGCCGCATGCTTGCTTCCTTGACAAGGGCAGGTCATGCTGCTGGGCAGCAGCACTGGCAGAGGTCCAGGTGGTTACGTACTAAAGCAGGGCTGTGGGGATTTCCAGAGTCTGATGAATGCCTTGGACATTTGGGGCCAGCCTGAGGAGCTCACAGATGGCTTGGCAGTCCACCCCAACCCATCCAAGGCTGCTTTTGTGCGTGGTGCTGTGCTAGTGGGGTGGGCTGGATGCTGTTGCAAGAGGATGTTCACAGTCTTCTCACCCCCCCCTCTTCTTTCTCCTTCCAAGATGTTTGCAAACACTTCCTGTTTGTGACATGATTTTGTGGCAGAGCATCGGCTTTTCGTTTGATGGCAGGTTTCTGCACTCGAGTGATTTTGCATGTTACTCCTACAGAGAAGCCCTCTCTTTGCCACTCTCCCCCGGTGGATTTTAAAAACAAAACTCTCAGCACTGAAGAGCTGAGGTTGCAGTGTCTGTCCCCCTTGGTTATATCACTAAAGGGCCTTTTATAGGGTTACTGAAGGGTCATCCTACTTTCCTAGTTTGCCTGTTTTCAGAGTTGCATCCTTCCTTCTCTGCAGACCAGTCCTACTTCAGATCTATTTTGGGAGTACATTTTAATGTGCAAACCTTTCTCTGGGGTGTGTGAGGGGGTCTGTGTGCACACGAAGATTCACAAGCCATGAATCTGATGAGCCACAGAGAATCACAGACTTTCCTCACTTCAGCAGTGTACCTGATTTGCAAGCTATTAGTTGAGCTCCTTAAGGCAAGGACAAATACCATCTTCCACCAGCTGAAAGCTGGGCACCTTCCTAATGCAGCTACCATGACGCCATCCTGGCTAAAGATAACAGTCTGTTAGCCTAAACAGGGCTCGCTCTCACAGGAGATTTCTGTGGCCCTCTGTTATTAGCACTCATTTGCGTTGCAGTGTGAGCATGGGATCCCCTGCCAAAACCACAGGTCCTTTGGGTGAGCTGTTGTCACCTCCCAGAGCAAGAGCCAGGAGCAGCTCTATGTCCTGTCTTCCTAGGCAGCTGCAAAGGGAGGCTCTGAGAGTGGCACCGCCTTGTCTGGCTGCTCCGTGGCTGAGTCAGGAGCAGGACCTGCATCTTTCAACATCTCAGCCAATGGTCTTTCCTTGGACTGCTCTCAAAGCTAGGGCACAGCCAAAATAAACTTGTGCTACAGAGACCAAGGAGGATGCCAGGAAGGAGCTGCTGAGGCAGAGCAGTTCCCAGGAGGGCTGGCATGGGAAATAGAGAAACGCTCCCCAAGACTCCCACGGTTGCTTCCTTGGGTTGTTTTTGGACACCTACCAAACTGCCTGAGATGTCAGTCTACTAAAAACTGTCTTTTGCACTTACTGTTTCTTTCTTTTCTCTTCTCCTTCAATGCAGAAAGAAATGACAGAACGAATTTGCCACTGAAGCATTTTTGGCAGGCGAACTCAGCTGGCTTATTTGGAGTCCAATGGGACAAGACACCCTGTGGTAGGAGACCTCTTCCCAAGGACTCGCTCTGGGCATTTCAATTCAATGAACTGTGAACACTGCAGAAGAGCCTCTTCAGGCCAGGACTGAATCCTAAGATTGCCAAGCATCTCTGGACAGATTTTTTTTTTTAAATAGATCTCAGTCTCTGTTGTATGGCTCCTGTCTTAGAAAGCCACTGACTTACTGGAGATCGAGGCAAGTTTGGTTGACTTTTGCACACTCTGGTTTCTAAGACTCAATCCCATGTCTGATAACATCCCTTCAGCTACCTTTCTTTTTGTTTTGTCCTCAGCTACACTGATCTGAAATGTTTTATTAGTGATTCCTGCCCTGTGAGCAGCTGTGACCTTGGTTACCGAGTAATGCCTGCTACCTTTCCCACATGCAATGGGTTTCTGATAACATCTGAGATCAGCTCTGCAAAGTTGGTGACATTTGATCCCAGCTGCCTTCATGTGGTTAGTTCCTGATGTACCATTTTTAACCATGAGCTATGAATGTCTTTCCTTCTGCCCTAATTCATGCTTTACCAAAGCAACCATTTTTCCCTGAAAAGGATATTTCATGCTTGGCAGAGGGGACTTCATGATGTTCTAAGATGCATCCAACACTGCTTGGACTAATGGCAAGGTGGCCTCATGGCAGAGAAAGTGAACTGGGAGACTTTTCAGTGTGATCAGCACAGTCTACCTGAGAAAAGACTCGGAAGTGGTGGAAAGAAACTGTTGCCAGAAACCAACATTTTCACCGTGTCAGCATTTCCTGGCATGTTGTCTTGGCTCAAGGTCAGCAGATGCTGGCTGTAGAAATTGTTGTTTTTCCATTATCCAGTGCTACAGCATAGTAAATCATGTGGAGGAGGACTTTAAGAGACATCTAATCTACCATGTTCTTCCAAGAAGGCAAGATCAGTCCTTTTTAAACCTTTTTGACCTTTTGAAAGCATACTACTGCTACCTGGTCTGTGCCATTATTCCCCTCAAAGGTATCACATCTCAAAATTCCTTCCCCTTCTGCTTGCAATGCCTGATAACTAGTGTTGTGTTCCCTGTGCCATTTTTCTTTTGACAAGAGTTGAAGTCTTTTTTTTTTCTGTTTTTAGGGAGTTAAAATCAAATTGTCTGAGCCACAGCATTGTTATGTTTATATTTCCTGCCCTTTTTCTGGGAAAGTTTTGTATACCAGACAGAGCTGATATTTATAATCTGGGCTTTGCCCATTTTTGGGGTAGGGAGGGGATGTGGCTAGAAAATGTAAATATTTAGGCCAACATTAAAGTGCACAAGTGAATTTTTAGTGCTCAAAGCACTTATTTTGTTGTGAAAATCTATTTTTTTTAATCTTGTGTACCAGATGTATATTTTTAAATGGAAATAAAGCAGAGCAAAATGGACACAAAACCACCTGATGCAGCATTCCAATATTTTCTGTGTAAAGCAATCAGTGGAAGTCCAAACATTTTTTTTCAGTTACTAATTAAAGAAATGTTAATAAGCCTTGTGTACTTCATTCTTCCCTGATTCATCTGTAGTAAGACAGGCATAACGAAAAAGCATCCAGGAAAACTTGAAGAGTAGATTTCCCCTGAGAGCTGCAGCACTGATGGATCTCAATGCCATGTTGAGACCACAACTTGCATCTCAGAAAGCAGCTTGACATAAGCTAATGTTGTTGGTCTGCATCCTCCCCTTGCAGACTTTTCACCAGCATCCCACCTGAAGGTATTTTTCCAGCAACACATGGTGGTGAGTTTTACTCACTACTTTTTGCAAAGGCGTGTGGTTCCTGGGTCCTGGGATCCAAGTTCCAGCCTCTTCATATACATCAGAACCGCAGGCACGAATTGCTGTGTGGTGCAGAGGCAGGAGATGACAACAGCTCTATCAGGAACCTTCTGCCTTCCTGAGGAGTGAGGCCTGGTTGGACTCAATGCACAGGATCCTCTGGGAGCTGGTAGGGTTGGGACTTATGGGAAGCTGTCTTAACAGTGGGGTCTAAGGGATGAACAGATAGCAGCCTACAGCTACTTGAAGGTGAGGTACAAAGATGACAGAGTCAACCTCTTCTCAACAGTGGAAGACAGTGACACAGTGAGTGAGCAACAGCCACAATTTGTGGCTTGGGAGGTTCAGACAACAGAAAAAAATCCTAGAGGGTGGTGCGGCCAGTGAACAGATACCCAGAGAGGAAGCATTAACCATCCTCAGTTTAACAAGACTTGGTGTAAATAATGCCCGTGCACAGAAGCCTGCTTATATTTTTGTCCTCCACGTTGTCCTGTGGCAATGAGTTCCACCAGGTAATTATGCACTATGCATTACAAAAGGGGAGTGTAGTTTGTTTATTTTTTAAACCCATGCCTGAGGATTTCAGCCCTCCTGCTTTGGGAGTGTTTCCTGTTTACCTCCTCCACACCATGCAGCTCCTATAGATTTCTGTGGAACAGAAAGCACTATTTATGAAAGATCAACCCATAGGCTCATCTCGGGCAGCAATTTAAAAAAAAATTTTCAAAGGTCTTTTTTTTTAAAAAAAAATTTTTCCCTCTTTTCTTTTTAATCTGGTTTACCCAAGGAAACAAAGCTCATGATTGTGCTGTGACAACTGCATCGTTAGTAACTCTGGAAGCACTATAGGAAGGGAAGACAGGGAGATTATTCACCACCAGAAACGTCTTTCTGTCCCTCTCCAAGACACTGAGCTATTCCCCCGGTCTTCATCCGAGTGCCTCCCAGCCTGGAGAGTTTAATGCCTGAGCACAGCAGAGATGTTTATGAAGCAGAAAGCGCTGAGATAAGTATCTAAGTCAAACTTCTCCCTTCAGGAGGCTGAAGTGTGCCTATGAGGCTCCAGCATCCCCAGAGCTTCAACAAACATCCCTACACAATTTGAAAGCAGGCAGGAACCCTGGGATGCATTAAATATGCATGTAGCTCTTGTTAGCCGCAGCTCCCAAAATGACTCATCTGCTTGGCTGGCTGTCAGGTGCCTGGGACTCATTTGTCTCTTTGCAAAATCCCTAGGTTCTCCTGATGAAGGGGAGATGTGCTACTGCCAGAATTTTATTTTCCTTCTCTGCAGCCACCATGTCCTTAGGGACCAAACAAAAGACTGTGGCACTGGTCACCAGGTCAGATAGAGGCTGACATGGGAGAGATGCTGTGCTATGCAATGTCTGCAGACTTTGGAGAATTTAGGAGTAGCCTTGGATGGGGGAAAAAAAGGCTTTGTGGAGCATAATGGCTCCTGTCCCACTGCCACAGGGATGGGATATGGAGAGGGCTTGGGCTCAGCCAGTGAAGCATACTGCCTTTGGCCAGGCATAGGCAGGGGTCAAGGCTGACCTACTCTGGCAGCAGCTCCACTGGCAGCCCAGTGGGGTTGGACCATGGGGTGGGGGGTGGGGTTTGCTGGTCTGAGTGGCAGCTCTTGAGTTTAAGTCTGCCCATGATAAGGCTAGACAGTCTTGGGTGAATGCTCACAATAACCATGATATGATCTGGTCTGAGATACTCCTCCTCTCTTGGTGAAAGCTTGTAAAATGTAAGAGAAGGCTTGGGACTAGAGAAAAAGGAGCCAAGGAGAAGCTGTTGTTTCCAAGGGCTAAAAATCTGTCCATGCTGAGAGATGACCATGAATCCACTCGGGATCAGAGAGGGATGAGATGGGTTAATAACACTAAATCCATTTCTTGATCGCTTTCTTGGAGGGGGGCTAGGATGCTGATTCTAGCAGAGAGTTTCACAACTGGAGGCAAGAGTGTTTCTCTTGAATGTGTGCAGCTTTTACTTTCTGGAGGCTGACAGCTTTGCTCGTGCAGCCCAGTCAGCCAGATTCCCTCATGCAGGTCAGGGAAGGAGAAATGACTCATAAATGTTAAGAAAACCTCAAGTGCCTGCAAGAGTGTGGCATTCAGCTCCTTGCTGAAAAGAGACCCTGAGTCAGAGCTGAAATGCCAGCAGTGCGTGGGGGACTACTGCATGTCTGCATGGATGTAGAACATAGCAACAACAAATGAGGTCTCTTACATGACAGTGTCTCTTTCTGTAGAGGTGGCTGTGGGGGAAACAAAAGCATGGTCTGCCTGCAAATTTCTTGAAGGTCTCAGTGGAACATAATCCATTCAGCTCCAATGAAGCACCTTTGATGCTTTGAGATACCTGGTGATGGCACCTGCTACTGACATCCATAGGGCAGGACTCACTACCTGTGTAGTCACTCAATGCTGGCCACACTTTGACTGCTCCAGGGCCTCCGGTCTCTTCCAATGTCCGAGCTCACCCAACCTTTCCCCCATCCAAGCTGGCTTACCACTGGGGCCAGCCACAGGTTCCTCAGCAGCAACAAGGATAACTGGGATAGCAGTGTTCAGATGATACCCATTGGATCCTAAGTGAGTCCAGCAGCTCCATGACTGCTGCTTCTTAGAAGCCTCTGGCACTTGTTCTCCCAAATAATGTATTTTCATGGAAAACTTAAAGGAAGTTTGGGTCTTTGCAGGAACCCTGGATTGTAGGACTTCTCTTGTAGAACAATTGGGTCCAGGTGCTGGCTGCTGGGGTACAAGCTTGTTCCATACTTAGCAAGTGGTGGTATGTATTTAACATCCTCCTGTGGGGAACAATAACCGCAAGGGGAAGGAAGAGCATCCATATTTTCAGGATTCTTCAACTTGTATGACTTCAGCCTGTGTTAGGAGAAGCTTCACCTCCATTTGGGCAATCCTCCAGCAGTTATTTTATTATTAACTTTAATGAAACTCTACCACCTGGGAGTTGCCATACTGGAGCAGACCTCTCCTTTGTCATTTAATATTTTATATCCACTGGGCCAGTTACCAATTGCTTTGGGCTATGCCCTAATGACGGGAGTGAGGTAAGCATCCGTTCATGTGGCTGTCAGGTGAGCATATGTCAGAGCTGGCAGTCTTGGGGCAACTTGCTGTAGGCATCCTGGGCTGGAGGCCAGGACCAGCACTGCACTCATGGTCTCCTCCCTTAGGTCTTACTCATCTTGCAGTCTTCCAGTAGCGCCAGGATTCTCCACGCTTACGTGCACTGGGGGGAGTAAGAGCTAAGATGTACACAAGGTCTCAGTCCCAGCCTAAACTAGCAGGGTGGATGTGCTGGTTTTGGTAGCTACATACAGGTGGAGATAATGTCATGGAAGGTCTTGATTTCTAATGCTGTGCCAAAGTGTTCTGCTGTTTTGGCAACTGTGCTCATTTCTGAGGCCTTTTTTTCTTTCAGTCCTTGGACTGCTTCTGTACCCCACAACTGGCCTTGTTAGATACTCAGCTAACGTCTTCTCTGTGCTGGAAGCAGCAGCCCCAGCATCTTGTCTAAGTCCTTCTTGCTTGACTTTGCAATCTGCTCGAAATTCCTGCTCTCTGATTCAAAAATAAATACCTAAGTAGAACAGGAATGCAGTGAAATGAAACTGGGAGGCTGCATTTGAAAATGTCACCACTCAGAAGGAAAATCATCATCATCATTCTGTTCCCAGCAGTTATGACGATTTCCTCCCCAAGGCACTCTTTTTGTGCTATGACTTCCAAATCCATTAAAGCTCACAGACATTCTTATATTATACTATCTTGTAATCAGCCCACTGCAATAGGAGGATTAAAAAAGCCACTTCTGCATAAGCATGTAACAGAAGACTTTGAAAGCCTCCTTCTTTGGTGCTGATCACTTGTACAGCAGCACCTCTCAGGTCTGAGGAACCCAGTTGGGGAGGATGAGGATATCAACCCTCACTTGTCAAATGGACTTTATGAAAGTTTTGCTCATCCCTAGCCCCAAGACTTTTTTTTTAATCCATGTACAAATACTGTCTAAACCTCTAGACAGTGCAGATAGCTGTAGTATGGACAGTGTCATAAGATGAAACTGTGGCATCCAGAACTTTGGCCAGAGAGGCTGCTACTCATCTGGGTAATGTCCTGAGGAATCCAAGGGCATGAGACAGCTTAGCCCTGTTCATTTTAATAAGAATATATCATCAAAACACCACGTGTAACATCACCAGATCTCACCCCTCTTGTCCACGTTGCATTGACAATGATGGCATAGGCACCACATTAATAATCAATACCAAGTTGTAACACTTAAGTCAGACTACTTGGACACAGCTCCCTGTGTCTGAAGTGGCTGTCCAGGGGCCTAGCATTTGGAATAGCATGCAGTCTACATTTCCCCTTCCTCTCTTAAGCAGGACATCATAGGAAATGGACTGGAAGGATTTCTAATGGGTCCTGCTGAGTCTGGCAGAAAAGTGAGGAGACGTTGAGGATGAAAAGCAATCTGGACTGGTAGAAGTCACTTTGCTGCTGCTGAACAGCTGTCTGGGGTAGATGGGGGAGTTCAGTGGTAAGCAGCAACAGCCTCTAATGATCAGCTTGTACAGTGGGTGCAAGCATTTTTCTGCTTGTTTCCAGCAGGTTGGTTTGCTGGTCTCCAGCAGACCATACGTTTTCCAGGTCCCTTGTTACCTGGGCTTTCCATTAAATAGAGTCAGTGCAGGATCTCTGTCCCAGTGGGCAGTGGGGTGGCACTGTGTGGAGGTGTAAGTACTCCTCATGGGTCTGGCTACAGGAAAAGCAGGTTTCAGCCTGGCATTCACATCCATATGAGCACTTTTAATGTCCATTTTGAGAACTTTTCCTTGTCCCCTGCTGTGAACAGCTTTGCCAGATGGGACACTGAAACATGGTCTCTACAGATAGAGATACCTCACGCTACCCATAACGCTACACATGAATCATAAGGTTTCCTGAAAGAAACAGCACTTTTGGTTTTGGTTTTTTTTTTTTTTTTTTTNNNNACATTCACAATGACAGGATGACATAGAAGCTTGATCCTGGTAAATGTGATCACATAAGTGTGTCTCTGGGCTTAATTGCCTAAATGAGAAGTATAATTTTCGGAGAAACTGAGCTTGTACAATTTCCTTGAAGAGCAGAGGGAATAGTACATGCTCTCTGTCCTGAAAATCAGACTAGACTAGATTGTAGGTGCTTAAATATAGATTTAGGTGCTTGGCTGTGGGCAGATAAGAAAGGAATAATTCTAGTCAAG
This sequence comes from Pandion haliaetus, assembly GCA_013401275.1. NCBI lineage: Eukaryota > Metazoa > Chordata > Aves > Accipitriformes > Pandionidae > Pandion > Pandion haliaetus. The sequence continues at coordinate 40,388 of VYZV01010466.1, forward strand.
GCTTGAAATCATTTTAGTAGTAAAACATAGGCCAAAGTACTGTGATCCAATTGTAACACTGCTAAATCAAAACTAGCTTTGGTAATTACTCTTATTTGCCTAACAGCTAGCATAGATGGCTCCTTATCTTCTCTGCTGTGTGCTGCATGGGTAAAAAGCAGACATGTACTTGAAAAGCTATTAAAAAATAAAAGGAAAAGTCATGTGGAAGAACTACTTATTTTACTGTGGTTAATAAACCAATTATACTGTTTGAGGAGGTGCTTTTTTCTTCAGTTTTCATGGGACTTAGCCCTGAAATATTAGCATAACCATTTCCTAGAAATACCATGCCTATTCTATTAAAAACAACAAAATGAAAAGCGAAATACTTTTTTTTCTCCTGCTTTATAACAGGCTAGATTGAAACTTAAGATTTGCCCTCTGGTTAAGTGTGTTGTGCAGCTGGGTTATCTTGCAAGTAACAAAAGGGGCAGAAAAACAAGGGCTCAAGTATATACAACTTGCTTTGAGAACAGATGCCTACTTTCACAGGCAGATGTCGTGTTGTGCAAGAGCCCTTTAACCCAGCAGAGAAATGTGTAACAAGAAGCAATGGATGGGAATTAAAAACCATGATGAATTCAATTTGAAAACACACTACAAACGTTTGAGATGAACTCCTCTGAACTGTTACAGTCCTAGATGTTGAGAGTCTTAATATGCTTGCACGGATTTGAGCTACTCCCACAGACTACCCTTTACTTCTGTTCAAGTGGAGGTATACATGAGAAGATGTTCAGACATAAGTCCTGAACCCTTCAAGGATAAAAGGTTTAGATATGTTGTGGAAATAGGTAGGCAGTCAGTGGAGAATGAAGACTACTAATGCCCTCCCTGAGGGGAGAGGGAAATGGGAGTGTCCTCAACCTGGATGGGCCACCAGAGATTCACATAGACAAAAGCTGCCGGGAGTGGCTTTGCTGTGGAGAAGTCTTCACCTGGGCTTGCATCTTGTTAGACATCAGAGCACTGCACCAACACGCACATGAGTGCATCCCTAAGAAACCAGGCTTCAATGCTTCTGCTGTTTATAGACCATGCTCTTCCACGCCAGCTTGGTGGAAAGAACAAAGCATGCTTTCATCCTGGGAGAGGATACCACAAAGATACCACTGATGTTCAGTAACCCCATCCTGTCCTGGGACTGGCAGGCTTCAGCTGTCTCAGGCACTGCTCTGCTTCTGGGCTGTTTCCTTTGAACCCAGGTGAGGAATTGGCAGCTCTCAAACTGTGGTGCATCTTCCTGACCCCTTGGCAGAAAAGGCAGCAAGAGCAGGTAGCATATGTCTTAACTCGCCTTAGATTTGCTGAGCTTGTGGCTTTGAGAGTTGTGTGTACCAAGCTGCATGTCCAGACTGAAACCATACAGTGCTGGGACGCTCATGGGTTAAAGCTGTAATTCACTAACTAAGCTGAATTTGGTGTTTCTCTTGAGCCATTTTAACAATAGCCAACACTAGCAGAATTTAACAGCTTGGGTAAAAAATACTGTTATCAACAAGTTATTGACCACATATGTGGCAGCAGAGTTGAAAGTTTTGGGCCAGTATAAGTAAAAGAGGTTGCTCTCCCTCCATGGCAACTTGGAGATGGCTTCTTGTGCTCTGGAGGTAGGAATGGCTATATCTCTTTACCATCCACGGCCCTACAGGCTCTTTGCCATGTGGCAGTTATCATCTCCCAGGTGAAATGTGGTAACACTGTGTGCAAATTCCCAGATCTTTGCAAACACAAAATAAAATGAGTCAGAACATCTATATGGTGACTGTTATAAAGTTCTGCTAACTTGATAACTTGCAATTTTCTTTGATTTTTCCAGGCATATTCAGGTTCTGCTTCAAAGTTTCCCATTATCTATCTGGTATCTGTAGCCACACAGTGCAGCAAAGCTTGCAGTCTCTAGACATGCACATCTGCTTCCCAGAAAAGCTAGTATCTCCACTGACATTTGAAATCCTTATGGAGAAGACACTATATCACAAATGAGGTAGGGAGTAGTATCTCACAGGAGTTCTTGCTGGACTCGATTTCAATCTACCCTTTTTTTTTAATACGAACTCTAAATTTACCAAGTTTACATCTTTTCATTTAGTCTACTACAATGAGCAGAGAACTGAAATGTCACCCAAACTGAGAATAACCTTATAAAATGTCAATCTGAGTTGAAAAAAGCTATTTCTTGCCAGGGATACTTCTCTGCAAATTAATCCACCTCCCTGCTCAGCCTCACGGTGGGCAACAGCACTGATAACTGTCTCTTCCTGAGCCTTTTTAACACCTGAGAAGTAGATCAGAGCTTCTCTTTGTAAAACTAAAAGGGACTCCTCTGCAAACTCCAAAGCAGGATTTCTGCTATTAGTGAGCCTTTTTTCTCTTGGAGCTCTTCTGCAGAGCTGGCACCTTGTAGCTCTGCTGAGAAGAAAACATGATTGTTTTTCCAGTCAAATATATTTGCAGGCAATATAACCAATCTAAAAAGGGATAAAGCTGGCAAAATTACAAGCCTCATTCAATAGTAATTATTTAAAAAGATTTAAAAAATATATGAGTAGCAAGTTTGTCTTTGCCCCAGTGCTCTCACACTGCTGCCCCTCTTCTGTAGCTGTATTGGCCACAAGAAAGGAGACTTATCTTCCAGTGCCAGATAAAAAGGGGCAGCAATTCTGGGGAGGTAAGGAAGTAGCTGCAGGAAATAAGGCTGCTGTCTAAATTATTCAAGAGAGCATGGAAAAAATGAGAAAATGCATCCTAATGTAGAAGGGCTGTGATTTATCCCAAAGGGGGTAGAGCAAGGGAGGTTGGGATACAGAGCCACTGCTGAGGAGAAGCAGCAAGTCAGGTGTACAGCACTGCCTTCTCAGCATCCTTTGGACATTTTGTCCCACAGTAGGGTTTTCATCCTGTGCCTGCTTAGGTTTATCCCTAGCTCTTGGTTGTTACTACTTTTTCTTTCTGTTCTTAGTCTGGCCTGCTTGAAGGTGCACCTGGCTTACTGAATGTCCCCAAACCCCTCTGCTGTAGCCACACTGCTGTGAAGGCAAAGGTGAAGGACACTTTCCCTTTGTCACCTGAGCAACTGCTGAGGTATATCAGCACTAAGTTGATCCTAAGGCCAAACATGAAACCTGTGAAAAATCACTGGCTCACGCAAAATGCTTGTGGGGAGCACAAGAAGCAGAGAAAGCAGGCAAGGAAATGAACTTCCAAAGTATCTATTATATTGCTGGCATTACATAGACAGTACAGTATCAACTTGTAAAGCTGAGACAAATTTTCCTGGATAAAGACACTTCTAGAAAGTTATTACCACCCCTCCTGTGCCCTAACAGTTCTGTGAGAGACAGTACTTCGTGCAGGCAGAGGTGAAAGTCTTACTGGCTTTTTTAACTCACTAGGGTCTTTTCTGTGAAGGTATCATCTGAACAGCGTGTGCTGAGTTTTGTTTGTTACTGCGGTTTTTCTACCGAGTGCTTCTTGGTAACCCTGCCAAGGGATGGGGGGCAGCAATACAAAATGGCAGCCACCTGGTTCTCGGTCTCAGACTACAACAGAAGGCCCTGCATGGCCCACCTTCCCTGAGGGGCCCTGCACCCTCCTGCCACGAGTGGGGACATGGTCAGCTGCATATCCCTCTTTTGGGAAGGAGAAGACTGCAAGCTGCCAGCCTAGCTTGGGGAGCAATGCCGCCACAGCCCAGATGACCCCCACACCACCTCCCTTCCCTGGCGCCCTGGAGTAGAGCCCTGACAATGCCCCCTCCTCTCCCCCCNCCCCACCGGGAGGGGAGGGTGTATATGGGGGGGTGGAGCTTCTCCTCGCGCGCATGCGCACAATAGGTGAGCGCCCATTGCTGGGCGTGCTCACACGGTGCCGGCTGCGCGCATGCGCGCTTTCCCTCTCTCCCCCCCACCTAGAAGCAGGGGGCGGGCGGGCTGGCGCCGCGCCCCCCGA
>VYZV01010466.1:44445-54492 GCA_013401275.1 Pandion haliaetus
CAGGGCGGTGGGGCGGCGGCGGCGAGGGGGAGACGGAGACGGAGACGGAGACGCGGCTCGCCGCCTTCCCCGCCTCGGTCAGCTGAGGGGAGGTGTGGGAGGGGAGCCCTGAGTGGGAACGTTCCGTCCCTGTAGGAGCCGCTGGGCTCTGCCGGCTGCGAGCGAGGGTCTTCTCACCGGGGCTTGGCCGGGCTCCTCCGAGGCACGGGGCGTGTGGAGGAATAAACACCTGAACGCCGGGAGCGGTGGCAGCCCTGGGTTCTGGGGGTGGTGTCGGTGGCTAAGGGACGGCTGGAAGGCGGTAAAATGCCTCTAGCCCGCCGGCCGGCAGCTTCGCGTCTCGGGGCCCTCTCCGAAGGACCTGGGAGTTTCTATTGCTTGGAGCTGGTTATTCCCCGAAGGCTTAAGCTGCTGTACTTCATACATAATGCGTTTTTTAATAAAGAGTGGTAAGTCTATAAACTCTTATGACGGCTGCTCTCTATTAAGAATATTGCTGGAGTGGAAGAAGAGCAGGCAAAGGTGAATGAACCTGTTCCTAGATTTGATCACAAGTAATCTTTTAATTCTTGTATTTTTCATCTGCCATGAAACGATGAGACCTATGAGCCCCTGGCAACACTAAAAATCTATCTAGATTTAATCTATACTTTACCTCCACAGTATCTGTTAGCCTGACCAGGGTGACCTTCTGAGGCAGTTCAGAGGGAAGAGAAGCAAAGACAAGGGAGCAGTACAGTCCTGTGACAGCTCGGCTGCTGGCTTCAGCAGTACATGTGATAGCCAAAAATTAGCCCATTCCCCTGACACTACTGGCACTTGTTTGTGAAGTGTCAGATTTGTTTAGAAATAAACCACTGGTTAGATTTTTTTTTTTTTTCCTTTTATGAGCTTACTGCTTATAAAAGCCTCTTTATCATGCAGATTTATGCCCCACAATTAGCTTGGAAGGATTGCCATATATTCTGATAATTTTGAAGAACTACAGTTTGGCATTTTTTTCAAAACAGAGCTCCTCTTCCTGCCTTCCAAGTGCTGGATGGAAGCAAGGCAAAATACACTTGTGGAGCTGAACTTTTCCACTGCAGTTCTAAAGGTAATTCGTTTTGATATTGGCAGCCTTCCAGGTAAAGTGGATTTGGGTGCCTTGGACAATTGAAAGTTTCTTGACATTGAATATTGTCCATCGTGACATTATTTCGTGGTATGAATGCTGTATCAGTACTCTCTAATGCTTTCAAAAAAGGTATTTACTGCTGCCATGTGGAATTTCCTCTCACCTTCCAGTTCCTTCCTGGTAACAAATGTGAAAATGCTGGTATGAATTTTATGTGACATCAAATGTGGAAAAGCAGTGGAGTTTAACAACTTTTAATTTTAGAGTTGAAAGTACAGAGTAGGGGAGAAGGCAGAAAAATCAGTCTTGCCTCAAACTTTAAAACCACATTTAGTTAGACTGACCTCTCCAAATAAGGCTGCTTGCTAATGTGGGAGTATGTTGTGTAGCTTTTTTTCCAGTGACAAATGTCATTATCTGATCATTTGTGGGGTGTGGAGTCAGAGCAGGAAATGCTTATCTTCTATCTGCATGAAATTAAAAGTTGTCTTCTAAGAAGTTTTTCTCTTTGGTTTAGACATGAAAACTAGTAAGGGAGCTGAGTGGGGTTCGGGGAGCTAGTTGGCAATGAAGAGACAGTCTTCTGAGAGTTGTTGATACCATCAGATGGAGATGTTTAGTAAGTGGCCCTCATAACTTACTTGCCTTGTATATCTCCTTAATTTAAAAGTGCTCTAGGGGTTAGAGAAGTTTTGAGCAGTTGAGTCAAAGTACTACTGCAAGGACTTTTCTCATTTAGAGTATGTGTGATGTGGAGTTTAAAATAATTTTGCAGCTCAGTTCCTACTGCACGGTGACGTAAAGTTCAATATGAATTGTCTGCCAGTGGTCAGTAGCATTAAATGTCTTGTTTGGCTGTACTGCTATATGTGGAAGGAGGGAATATGGTCTTTAGTGCAATAACCAGTGTGTGTGCCATGTTGTTCCTGACAAGGCTTACCATTCACATTTATTTGTTAGCCCCCTGAAATACACCCCATTATGTCCTCTCATCCATGTGGCTGCCTCAGAGGCATGTTGTCCTAGAACAAGAAATTAAAAAGATTACTATGTGGTTTTAAGCCACCTTCGGTCTCATTTGTTATCCTTACTTGTTAACTTGTAGCAGGGTTACCATGCTTGTCTTGTTTGCCTTTGTCTTTCCAGTGGGGGTGATAGCAGTTCTTTTGCTGTCATTCTGAATGATAATTAATGCTTTTAAAGAAATGTATGTGTGCCTATGTAAACATAGGCAGACCTGAGCAGAAGACCTCATGTCTACAGCATGTGTGCTAAAATATGCTATTTTCTTCCAACAGGAGAGGGAAAAAGTGCTGTGTACTCTCCCCTCCATTAAGGTTTTCCCTGCTTCCCCAGTAGTATTCATGGTGAAGTAATAAATTGGGGTGGGAGGAATCTATTTGAAATAACTTTATGTGCTATCCTGCAAAGTTAGATCCACCCATTGCTGGAGGGTTTGACTCAGAACCTCAGAAACCCCATGCTTAGTTTGCAAGGGAAGTGGCTAGCTTAGAGTATGAAAACTTAGATGCTGCAGCTTGCATACACAGAAGATAAGGGAACTCTGGTGTTCTACAAGTGTGACAGAAGGGAATCACAGAGAGAATTACGGAGGTAAAGAAAAAGGTTGCTGTAACCTTTTCTACAGAGTGAAGGATTTTAGAAGGATGGTGTCAGCTGTTACACTGTGTAGGTGTTATAGTAATGCCTGTGATGAGGCAAAATTGATAATTTTTCTCAGACTTGCTCTTCCATGAAATCAGATTGCTCTAGCTTCCTGTGGACTTTCAAGTGTTAATTTTAAAATGTTAATGCTCCTGTATATTATTGGGAAGATGTTGGAATGTTTTTAAGTTCTTCTTACTTCAGAATAATTCAGATTAATGAATTAAATTATACTAAAAGTTTTCTTGTAGGTGGGATGAGAAGGTAACTGACAGCTAAGAATGGGTTATGGCAGAGTAGTGTAAAGAGGAATGACCTGTAAGAATACTCACTTATTACAATTTGAAATTAATGTTCTTGCTTAATGCAATGCAGAATGAGTATTAAAATAATCTGCCTCTGGATTTGACACAGGGCTGTGCTAAAGAATTGGGCATCCTTCCTCTTACAAGCACAAATAATCACTATGTAGTTGCTTTTATGTATCGCTTTATAAAGGTCGCTTTGGTTATTCTGAGCTTCCTGCAACTAGCAGGTTTTGGCAGAATCAGCACCTGCTGAGTGATTCCTGTTTCATTTTGAGCCACATCCACAGGAATCAAGGTGTTGCTGGAGAGGGGAGGGTCCAAGAATGATGTGAGCAGCTGAGTTGGGAGAAAAATGAGATGGAAGTCTGTTTCTGTTTTGTTTCTTTATCCAAAACTCTGGATGTCTGAAACTTTAAAGTGGCTTAACTTTTTTTTTTTTTCATTCTGAGCACACACTTTTACATTTGAGGTCCGAGAGTCACGGGTATGTCATGCTTGTGGAATCAAGGGACTTACTGATGCCTAGCTATTTTATTGAATCTGGTGGTAGCTGTTTGAACAAGTAAACCATGGCTTTGAAAATAAGTGTAAATCAACAAAGAAGTTGGATGCTGTTCAGAATGTGCAGACTGGTCTGCCTGTTGTTGTTCAGTTAGTCAAAATAGTATTTTTACATCTCAATTAGAGAAGCCTCATCAGAGATCTCAGTATGCTTTTATTTGGTCTGAATAAAAAGCCTTTGCTTTTGCAGTATCTGTGGGCAGTAATATTTTTGTAATTGCAGCTGTTTAGGTACTACCTCAGTGGTCTGAAAACATCCTGTGCCAGCACATTGAGTTTGTTTCCTCTATTGAATTCCAGATTGTGGCTATCCTCTGTGAATCCACAGAAGGCTTTATCTGTGGCTCCTGGTTCTTCTTTTCTTCAGATGGTGTTACCTGAACATCACTGCCTTGTTTGCTGCTTGCTAGGAGTGAATTCAGTAGTAGTGGTACATGTTCTTAGGAGATTTTTCAGCTGTTGAAAATGCTTTCTGATGCTCCTGCTCTGTTGGAGCCTGTTTGGCTGCCTTCAAGACCAATTTCAAGATATGCTTTAACTTGGTGCTGTTACCACTGTAGTTGTGGTGCTCTATCTTGGCAGTGTGTTGATCTAGGTTAGGAGTAGGGCAATTCTTGTCTGGTAAGAATAATTCTGTATTTTGTATCTAAACTTGTTACAGTTCTGCAATAAAGAATACCATAAATCCCTCCACTGTTTTTGCAAGACTGTAAGAAGGGGGGCACCTCTTCAGTTGAAACGACTGGAGCGCTGGAAATAACACTGTGCTCTGCATTCCCTACTTAAGAGTTATAAAGTCTTTAATGCAGGGGTGTGCTCTTGCTGTGTGCTCACATGGAGTCCGGCACAACAGGGTCTTGTGATCTCTTGGGACTCTGGGCACTACCTGAATGTATGTAACAAAATTTGTGATTTGTGAATGTAAATGTGATTGTGTTCCTTTTCAGCTGCAGAACAACTTGGCTCAAGCAAGACCCGGTTTTGAAGCAGGGGGTAGTACCCCGACGCTCTGCTTAAATTGCTTTCTTCCACTGAATTCAAACGCACAAACAAGGTATCTTCTTAATAGAAAAAGGCATCTGCAAGTGCTTCCTGTACATGTGTGTGTTTGTTTTCTAAATAAACTTTTCCTTCCTTTGGAAAGCAGATTAGAATGGGAGGGGAGTTACATTGGGGTAGTGGATTTCAGCATGTTTGTATATGGAGCATTAGGAAGCAAGATGAAAGGTGATGCAGGATCTGGATGAGGTGAAACTTGTTGTAATTGTTCCTTTTCTTCACTTGGCAAGTCTTCTTAACGATAAGTGGTTTTGTTTGTCCTTTTGAAGATAGATGTAGAGGCCACAATATCAAAAGGGAACTATACCTTTCCATACAGGCTCCGAATAATGCATATGTTAAATATTGCCTCAACACTGAATTATGATGATGATAAAATACAGGACTTCAACAAAACTGCAGCTAAGACAGAAACTTGCTATCTTTTTGCTTGCAGTATGGATTTGCTGGGTTACATTGTCCTGTGAGCAATAATCCTAACCTGACTGGAGGACAAGGACAGATCAGAATTTGAACAGTTCCCTATTTCTTCAGCTCTTGTCAGACTGCTAGTCAGACAGTAGTTCTTTAGAGAACAGTCTGACTGTTATGTTCGAGAGGGTTTTAAGAAGTGCCCTTTATCAAAGGTTTGGCTAATCTGCTCTGAACACCAACTAGTGTTCTATTCCCACCTCGCTGCATTCAGCCAGAATAGATTATAAAGTGGGTGGACAAGTTGGTTTGGCGGAAGCAGGGGTTCAATGCTTCGGGCCATGTTGTAAAATGACCCTAACAACACTTGGATGTTCATCTTGGACCTGATGTGTCCAGGGGCCATTTCCTTCCAGAGCAGTTCATCTAGTCTCTGAGCTTTCTGTCTGGCAGGGTGAGCTTCCTCAGAGCCCACAGTGTCCTTGCCACCAGATGTATTCCTGCAGTATGCAACACACCTCAGCATTGCTTGGATGGTTGAGGCGTGCTGTCTTTCAGTGTCATCGGAAACTCTGGTATATGGTCACAGACAGAAGCACAAGCATTTCTTTGAAAGCTTGAAAAACCTCTGAAGCGTTTGGCTGGGCTAAAGGCATTTTCTTGTCATACCAGCTGTTACTTAAGTACCAGTTCATTATAACAAAAGGAATAATGAGAATGAAGCTGTCATTCTTTTAAAGGAAAAGCTGTGTTGACAGAAGTGAACTACACAATGATGTGAAATAGCAGACCAGAAGGGTAATAAGAAACTAATATAGCAAACACTTCATGCCTGTCTGATAGCAAATTTGGTCAGGACTGTAGGTTGAAAACATGAGATTTTCAGTAATTTGATTTCTGTGTACATGACTAGTGAACTTCCTGGTTTCAAGGAAGCAGTTCTCTGTAATTTAGGAATTGAGTCAGACTAAAGGGAATTGAAATAATGTAGTGAGTTATTAAACACCAGACTGTAAATATCATAACCAACTGGTAGAGTGCAGGAGATGGTTATGAAGAAATATGTCAGCTGTGCAAAGATGCAGGATTCATCTCCTGTCTTTTTGCTAATTTTTAGTCTGTTACAAGCTCTGAAACCAGGTAATATTTGAAATGGAATAGAACCTGTCTAGGTATGACTTGTTGAGTTGCAAAAGGTCAGGTCATTAAAATGACTTGTTTGACACCTTCTGGAAATCAAGCACCTCCTTCAAGCAGACCAGCTCTATTTCTGAGCAGCTTCATATTTGTCATTTCAATCCCAATTCTGAGTAACATCTAATGCAGGCTGAATTGAAATCAGAGAGCTGGAACTTGCTGTCAAAGGCTGGCCTTCTCTTTATGTTAAAATTCAAAACTGTATGTGTGTCAGTTTGAGTTAAAAAGAAGCTGTTGCTTCACAAGTTGGTAAAAATATATGCTTTTATATTTCTTACTGTATTTAAGAACTTGCCATATGTCATCCATTGGGATGATTTAACATGTTCTGCTTAAGACTTGAAAATGAGGATTTACTATTGTCTTGAGGCTTTGAGTGATACATTTTTAAGTGTTTCAGTAAGTTGTTAAAGGGCTTTCAAAACAGCACTTGTCTTAAATTTTCAGACAAGGTGTGAGTTCTAAGTGACACTCATAATAGCTATTACTGACAGATATTGACAAGAAAAATACAATGAAGCAAAGAAAAAGTATTTAATGTATTGGTAGATTGTTGTGTAATATTTTCTGCCTCGGAGCTTGTCCTGTGTTTTAAGAGTACTTTAGAAACGGTGAAAAGCAGAAAACCTGCTCTTCACAAAGGCTCGCTGTTAAAGGAGTACTGCTAGCAAAGTTACCGTGGTTGCTGTTAGATCTTGCTCTTCTTTTATTACCAGTGTTCTCATAACTACACTATTTCTAGGGATTTAGTTTCTTCTGTAGTACAAGATCTTTAATTGTGAATTTACTTAGAAATCCTCCTGGCTGTAAAATGTCTTAGCAGTGCTTTGCTACTGCCTTAAAGACTGTGAGCTGTGATTTTTAACTGTTAGGGCCAACTTGGCAGAATGTGACTGGTGGTGTGGAGAAGTGCTCATGTGAGTATAGTGTGGAATCATTTAACCTTTTTGGAGATAGGTTAACTGTATGAAGCAGCCTCTGGCAGAGAAAGAGTATGGCAATGTTTTTATTTAGGCTTTCCGTAAGAATATGCGGGTGTTTTTTCTTTTTCTGCCATATTCTCTTGCATCAGTGCATTGTTATCTCTGACTAAGCCCTTGTAATATCTGCAGCTAGTAGTGCAGGAAAAAAATATCTAAATGCCATAAATGCTGCTTGTTTTGGAGCATAAGTTATCTGCTGCTCTGTGGTTTAGAAAGGCACATCATGGTTCTGTGAGATGTTTTTTTTTTTTTTCCTGGCCTTTTGGCAGCATAAATTGAGCTAGGTTGCTCCTTTGACCTGTTAACTTTTGTGATTGCTTTGTTTCACCAAGTTGTTTGAAACTTCCCCACACCTTCCTCCTGTTTTGGAAACTCATTTTCTTAAACTGACTTGAAAAAAATCTACTTGTAAAACAGTAGAATAGCTCAAAGAATAGTGCCCTTGTGAGGGCTGTAAATCCTGTCTTGCATCAAGGCATGCGTTATGTTGTGGGTAGCTCATGGTGGTTGTTGATGAGATTGTTCCCATGCTTTGCCTTACTGTGCTATGAGAGGAGGATTCAGTATAGATGCATAGTTATTTTCTTCTGGTTTTACATTTGTTTGCCGAACTTCCCCACAGCTGTTAATTAGCACCCAAATTGTCTTTTTAGGTTTCCTCTGATGTTTGCGGGAGAGGTGGCAGCCTGTGATGAAGACAAACAGAGAAACTTTTGGATAGCTTAAGAACATAAACACACAAGATCACGTTCATTTTCTCCTAAAGTAATTGCTTATGTGTTAAAGGCACCTTTATGTTCTGCCACACAGAGATGGTCAGCAGTCAGCCTCTCCCCATAGAAGACAGTGGGAAAAGGAAAAAGAAAAAAAGAACCAGAGCCACAGATCATGTCCCTGGGAAGTTTGAAGGTTGGTGGCAGCTTCTAAGCTTTTAGTTGTAATGGTCTGTTTTCCCTCTACTGTTCTCAGTTTTCTTACCTAAACAGTGCTTTTTGCCAAACTTTCTAAGTTACCGTTTCTGTTTTTCTTTATCCCCTGTATTTTGGTCTTCAGTCTCTTTTTTTCTCTTAGTGCTGAAATCTGAGTCCTATTCATAATCTGGTTTGGTGTTTTGGGTTTTTTTTAAGTAGGAAGAGTGCTGATGTCAAAATGTTTTGGCTGAGTAGATGTGAGAACAAATACTGGGAAGCACTGTAGGTAAAATACAGTTCAGTGCAACAAAGCTGACCAGTATAATACTTAGTGGGCAAGTAGCATTGTCAGGTACATTGCAAATCAAGAGGTAGCAGTCTTTTACGTTTAAACATTCAAATTTCAATTATAAAATCTACTTGCAGAGATACTGTTTTACGGTAGGCATTTTCTGATCAAGGAGTGAAATGTTTTCTACATAAAAAAATTGGTTCCGAGTTTTACATGAAGACAGGGAAGGTGGATGAGGTCGTAGCAATTGCTGAGATATAAAATGTTTCTTGTATGAACAAACTTGTAATTTTGATGCTGGTATGAAGTCTACTTCAAATTTTCCTGAAGAGGGGAACCGAAAAATGAGGCATAATTAAGGCTGGCACATCTACTTAATACTGCATAAATCTGTTTTCTATCTTCACTACCAAGGGAATTTTTTCAGTTGCTGTCATATGAGGGATGCTCATCAGATAAATAGCTTGTCTTGATGTTATTCACTGAAATGCTTTGGCTAATGTGTCCTTTCTGCTGGATTTCTTTGGCAGACTTGTACAAGCTGACTGCTGAGCTCCTTGGTGAGGGAGCATATGCCAAAGTTCAGGGTGCTGTCAGCCTCCAAACTGGGAAAGAATATGCAGTAAAAGTAAGTGTAGAATAAAAGCAGCATCACTTCTGTCTGTAACCTGTCTTCTCCCTCCTAGTATCTCAGTGAAAATCTGTAATAGAGTGGGTAATAGCAAAACCTTTTAGAAAATTTTTGATGCTTGAAATGAGCCTGCTTTATAACCATTGAGATATCTGTCATCTTAAGTATTGTGCCTCTGCAGTGAACTGGTATATCAGCTGCAGATAGAATTCACAAATAGTAAATGACTGTGTGATGGTTAGATCTCAGAGCAAGCTTTCCTCTCATGTCCTGATTTGATTGTAGTCCTACCAGTTTTTAGCCCTTCTTATGAAAGAGACTGAGTCATTATCTAGCACGGCCTACCAAATAACGCAAGCTTTTGAGAATGCTGCTCCAAGTTCAGAGAGCATCAGTTACTGCCATTAGTTCATGTAAAGCTGTCTCTTATTTTTTGATAGAGATGAATCTTCTGTAATACCATAATATTAAGTGTTAGGGCCCATTTACAGATTTGTGGTTATCCTGAGTCCCCCATTTAATTACAAACACAAATAATAGTAATAGGAAAGCTTTATACTCGATTCTTTTGCAGAAACCATAAGCACAAAATTTTAAGCCCTTTTAAAAATCTAGTCCTATAGATGCTATAATTTTGTGTGTACTTCGTAGAATTGTTGAAAGTCTGGAATAAACAAACCACTAAATTATCATAGAATCATATAGGTTGGAAAAGATGAGTCCAACTGTCAACCATGCCCACTAAACCATGTCCTGAAGTGCCCTGTCTAGATGCTTTTTGAGTACCTCCAGGGATGGTGACTCAACCACTTCCCTGGGCAGCCTGTTCCAATGCCTAACAACCCTTTCAGTAAAGAATTTTTTCCTAATATCCAATCTAAACCTCCCCTGCCACAACTTGAGGCCATTTCC
>VYZV01010475.1:2809-31733 GCA_013401275.1 Pandion haliaetus
GGGGGGGGGAGCAAGGAAAAGAGGGAAATATTCACCCAGCAGGAACCTGTACCCTGCTGCAGTTTGTATACTCTGTATCATCCAACATATATTGTTAAAAACTGAAAAAACTCTCTTGGCTTTTTTTCTCCCCAGAAGTTCCCAAGTGTGCAGTTTAAGAACCTTCTTGAAAGCACGATGTGTGAGGAAGCTGCTGCCTCGTCCCATCACTGCATCATTCATACCTTGGCAGTCACCTCCTGCTTTCTTTCTGGTGAGATTTGCCTTTACCTGCCCCTAGGAGAGTTGGTTCTGTTTTCTCCACCACTTACAAGGTGCTCTGCAGCGTGCAGGACTCCCACAGCGTGCTGAGCAGGCCGCATGCAGCACAGTGCCTGAGCCTCCATGGAGCATGCTGCCTGCAGTGCCCGTCCTGACTGTGGGTATGGAGTCAGCCGTGGCGGCTCTGGGAGCGGGGCAGCCCTTTCTGGGTGGTGAGCAGCATGGGCCTCGTGCGAGGGCTCCAGCATACAGGCTCACCAGCTCAGCCGTCCCTCCGGAGGGAGGGAGTGGAGGTTCATGCTATAAGGCTATATTAATGCAATCCTTCTTTACTTGTTTTCCAATTAGCCTAATTGAATTCGGATTGCTTAAAAGTGGGCACTAGAGACATTTATCTTGATGGGATGACAGCCTTGAGCTCCAGCGATCCTATTAACTATAAGAACCCAAATCCCAGGTAGGGTCCACCCAGCAGTAGCTCCCATGTGACCTAACGCTTTAATCTGCTCCTCTTCCATGCAGTACGCGTGCACACCCCACCCCCACCCNATCATTTGTGCACACAAGTGCATCCCTGTACACGCATGTCATCACACATGCCGTGGCTGCCTCTTAAGGTTCCAGCAGCCTTAAGAGAAAGTTTTTTTAGTGCAAGACATTGGAGAAAGACCACCTTTCCTTTTTCTTAAGAGTTGGAGCACAGTCCGTGTGCTGCCTGCCTGCTCTGCTCCAGGCTCCCCCATGATCTGTCCCCAGAGCCAGGCATCTAGAGAGTTGCATGCCCGGTGACGTGTGGCCCTGCCACCTCCCACCCACTTGCCTCCTCAGGCCTGCAGCTGGTGTCTGAGGACAGGGACAGCCGGTGCTGGAGGGATGAGCCATGCAGGTCCTGGCAGGGAGCAGGGCAGCCACCTCCAGCGCGGTGAGGATCAGGCTCCTACTGAGGGCAGGGCAGATTTGCAGCTGTGCCCTGGACATCACGCTGCCCTGCGTGCGGGATTTGGGGCAACAGTGCTGGCCCCCCATGGGGCCGGGACCCACTGTGCCCACCACTCCTGTGCACAGCCCCATGGTGGGTGTAAGCCCTGGCCCCAGCCCTCCAGGGAAACTCCGTCTGTGCGCAGGAGCTCAGGGCAGAAACCAGCACCTCCTGCGATGTAGCCCAGCTCTGCCACTCCAGACTGAGAGTTTTTAAGTCTCTGGCTCTAAAAATGGAGCCTGAGGCAGCCCACTCCCCTCCGAGCAGCAGATCGGCATGGCTGGGCCAGCGCCAGGGCTGGGGAGCATCCCACGCTGTGGATGGAGAGGGCCCCCATCCCACGCCAGCCTGCAGCCACCTCCCAGCCCCGCTCACCTCTGCCAGCCCTGACATTTTTTTGGAATCTCATTAATCGCTTATTTGGTGATTCTGGCTGTACTTTCTTCTCTGACCCTTTAAACTGTGAAAATGCTGATCCTGTATGTAATGATGTATGTAATTAGCTCCTTTAAACCACCAGATGCTTTCAGTAAGATTTTCAGGATATCCCAGGCACATTTTAATTCAAAGGTCAAATGCCTTAGGCTTGTTTACTTTGGTGGTTTACAGATAATTCAGTCTGTAAAGTAACAGAACAGTATGGAGAGACCTACCAGATTTATGCAAATACAGAGGGCTGATCCTCACAAACCAAAGGCCAGCTGAGCTGAGCTGGCAACTGTTTTAACTGCTTTATGTGAAGACCTCCTAAAAGACCCCACTTGTCTTTCCACACAGATAATTAAATTCTCTGGTGACACGTGAGAGAAGGATGCCAAGAGACAGAAATCGGATCAGAAGTCTTGGTGGTTTTAGGCAGTGTTTGAGACTGAGCTAGCATTTGCTAGCTCTGATGCTTGAGGAACGTGCTGAAGATAGGTCTTCTCCACTAAAGAAATGATCTGTTACAATACAGGAGCCACTGGCATCCCTCTCTGAATGAACCAGGGCATCCTCTGGAAAAAGCGAGGAAGGTAAACTTGACAACTTCTGGTTTTCTTAAGTAAGAAAGAAGTGACCAAGAAGAAAAGGCATATTTTCTTGGGACTACAATGGGGAAGATATTCGATAGCAGGTTTTCAAACAAGTCTATGCACCTTATATTTGAGTAGTGATTGCTGAAAGTGCTTTTCCAAGATGATTTTTTGCGTCCAAGAACCTCCCTACACAGAGCTGTCCCACGGAGGACGGGACCAACACCTGCCACCTCTCCCTGTCCCTAAGCTGCTAACTTCAGCATCATGGCTGCGGAGCCGCGGCCAGCGGCTCCCAAAGGGACGGGACTGTGTGCGGTATGCAGGCGGCAGGGCAGCCGGCTGAGCCCCCACACTGCCCCAGGCAGGCACAGGGGCAGACCAGGGACGGTGGCTGGGTGCACCGGAGGGTCCGGATGGCCAAGCAGGACTGCGGCGGGGAGGCAGGCCCAAGGCCGAGCTGGGAGGTCCATCCACAGGTCAGGATCGGGCCCAGGGATCACCAGGCAGGTCCCAGGCCCAGCTGGAAAGTCAGTTTGCAGGCCAGGGTCTGCGCCGTGCCCAGGCACAGACATCGCTGTGGCCGAGCTGGGGACAGGTACAGTTACTGCACAATTCAGGCAGGGACTGAAGGCCCAGTCCTGAGCTTAACTGGAGGCCCAGGGCCCGTGGGCAGTGGGTGGGGGTGAAGAGCCACTGAGAAAATAAGAAGTTCTTTGGCCACCAGACCTGTCGGAGAAAGAAGGCTTTCTGGCAAAGAGTAAAAGCAGCCATCAAGGGTTGGTTACGCTTTGCCAGGGCTGATGCAGTGGCTCAACATGGCACAGAGCTGTCTTGGCCGCCTGGGTCTGCCAGGTGCTTGCTGGCAGCGGGCATCACGGCAGCCTGGCGCAGGGAGGAGCTATATTGAAAAACAATAAATTTGCTTATGTTAAAAACTAGACCAAGACAAAAAGATTGGATATTTTCTGTAGCTTCTGAAGGTCCCTTCTAACCTTTCTTGCCATCTAACCTTTCTGGCTTTCTTGTCTGGAGGATTTTTCTGCTGAACAGCAAAGCAGAAATAGACCCCGCCGAGGCCCGTGCAGAAGGCAGCCTTCCCCTTGCTTCTCCCTTCCAGAGCAGGAGAGGCACATGCTTCTACTAGCAACAACATGGGGAAAAGGCAAGTGGTTGTTGAAATAGATACACTCCTCTAGGAATGACCTGGTCTCTCCTCACAGACTGCACCAGTGCCTCACCCAGCTCCTCATGTGGGCATCAGGAATAAAGGGGCTGGAGTGATCTGCAGTGGGTTTGCCCTAGAAGTTTATGGTATTTTTCACTTTTCATCTGATTTTTTAAATAAGCTAAACATCCAGAAAGTCATGACGCATCTCCTGTCCTCCCCTCCAGGAAAACAGCAAGTGGAGGAAGCAAGAGGTCCACTTTTGTCAACCAACACTGATGCATCTCCCTACCTCTTTCCTAGTCGCCCTTCCTCCAATGTCCTTCCCATCCCAGTGCTGAGAATGCACCTCAGGGCCAGGGCCAGGCTGAGCCTCTGTGCAGTGGCACAGGGAGCCGGGCAGCTGCAGAGTAAGGCACCCAGCCAGCGAGCTGCTGGACAGGGGAAGGCAGCAGAACTGGCCCCCCACAGTCGTGTGAGAGAAATTCACGCCCTGGCAAGCAAAATACAGGCACCAGTTCAGTTTTATATCTTGCTGTATTTGTAGGAAGGAATCGCAACTTCCTTCTCCTGTTACCAAACTGGTTGCCTTCAGGGAAACTAGAAACTACCTACCTCTTGTCTCTTGCTGACAGCCCAGAACAGGGTTTGCCCACAGCTCTCCTCCTTAATGCACCAAAGTGATGTAAGTGATTTGCATGTTTTACAGACCTGGGCCGGTATCTTTCACAATGCTGATTCCCCCGAAGTCTGGAGGCGACTCCTGTCAAGTGACTTCTGGCTAGAAAGGAGCTGGAGATGTACAGTTCTTCCCCCATTGGCTCAGCAGCCGACAGTCCCCCACACAAAATGTAAGTAGAAACAAAGTCACACGCTTAAGACACACAAAGATTCCAGTAATGATATGCTTTGGATCTGCACTCCTGCCACGCAGAAATGTCGTAACAAACATTTCAATGTATTTCAATTTCAATCTCCCTAAGATTTTGTGTGCCTGTCTGCACCTTGGCACTGCAGCCGTGTAGCTGTGGGTGACTGTTGTCCCCCTCCGCAGGGAGAGGGACCAACCCAGGCAAGTGTGGGAAGATGCTCTGCACTGCTCGGGCATGGTGGTCTACCTGGCACAGTTTTACCAAGCGCAGGCTGCGGTGTCTCCACAGCAGTATTGCACTGTACCCGGAAACTGCTCTGAAGCTATTGGCAACCAGGCCCGGTGCAGCCATGCGGACCCTCAGCAGCAGCCGGCCTTGCTCCATTTGGGCCTGCAGCAGCATGAGGTGTTAGCTGGGACTGCCAGATAGGATGACTAAGTCCTTTCATGGTGAGGGTGCCCAGGGAATGGCTAATAGAGGCAATAAAGGTGTTTACAAGACATGGTTTACATTGCCAAATACAAAGGCAGGTGTTTTTCCTGTGCCTAATGCTGGAGACAGCCACCTGTTTTCTGCAACCCCCCCCAGCAGATCCTCCCTGTTGGAGATAGGACCTTCCAGAAAGCCAGTTCATTGGACCCCCAGCTTCTCTCAACAAAGCACTGTAACTCACTGGGGCTTGGCAGAGCCACCACCATTCTGTAAGGCTGGAGGACATGACCCAACCTAGGCAAAGGGGGCTCAGTACAGAGTGGATTTCACATCTGGAGTGCATTGTCATTGTATCTTCTGCACTTCACAGACCAATATCTGAGGCCAGGATTACGGAAGAAAGAGTGAGAGAAAAGAGAAGACAGGAGAGGGGAGGAGAGGAGAGAGTAAAAGACAAAAGAGTGAAAAGACAGAAAGAGAAAAGGAAGGAAGGCAGGAAGGAGGTGAGAAGGAAGGAAGGAAAAGAGAAAGGAGACAAACCATACTTAGTGCATTTATTCATTTAAAATGAGTATTTTTACTTGATTGAGTGGAGACAGAGAGATTTATAAACCTGTAGGAAGGTGCTACATCTATTAATTTGCAAACTTCATTCCCAGGGTAGCTCTTGGAGAAGTCCTTCATTTTATAGAATATCTGAGCCCCTCAGGAGTAGCATTGTATACATCATCCATGTGCAAGAGCTGTACAGCTCTTGTGTGGGTTATCATGCATGATAACTACTGTGGTTATGCAAGTGCAGAGACAGACTGGTGCTCCCACCTGCCTTAACCACAGGACCCTGCTCCACAGGGCTGGTGGAGATGACCTCTGCTGGTCCCATCATTGCCTGCCAGGCTGCTTGGGGCTCCTGGGCTGGCAGCCCTGCAGGCTGCTGCGAGTAGCCATCCCTCAACCGGCCAGCTGCTCTGTATGGGGCCGCGCTATTCCAGCTGTTAGCCAGCATCAGCTCCGCTTGTTGGGGAGTGGGAGGCAATCAGACCAGCACCTACTTAGGTTTTCCCCAGAAAAAAACTGAACAACAGCAAGAAAATCTTGCTTGGTCCTGAATCTAAAACCATTGAACGAGACCCTGCCTGTCCCACAGACTCAGTCAGATTTAGCACTAGTGAAAGCCATGCTTTTTCTCAGGGTTTAGGTGCCCTGCACTGGCGTAATCTTCCAGGTGGACCAGATTTATGTTTAGCCTTGTATGGAGGTAACTCCTAGAGTAAATGTGGTGAGTGCATTTTAGCCTATACAAGTTAGTTGCTGGTACCCCAAGCCCCAGAATTTGGCACACACAGCAGCCAAGCAGAGGGCCACTGCTGTCACTTGACATTCGAACTGCATTTGAAGACGGAGAGGCTGTGAAATTAAAGCAGCCTGGAGAAGTCTGCACTGCTGACTGACCATGGTTTGCTGATAGCTACCAAGCCTTGGTTTCCTACAAGTCTCCACTCAGTTCTATATACGATGACATTTTTGTCCCAAGCTGTACAGTTATATGCTTCACTTTTTTGCCTTTTGCTATATTTAATACAGAGATGGTCAACCCCCTTTTTTTTTAAAGTTTTTGCAGAAAATGTCAACATTTGAATACTGGGTTTGTTTCAGAATGTTTGAAACAGACATGTTTTTATTAGAAATAAATGTATTTACTTCTGAAAGCAGTATTGAATGAGTGGTTACCTGTATGTTATGCATCAGAAGCACAGTTTTGCTAAAAAATACACATTTAATAGCATTTTAATCACTTTGAGAAAATGGAAAAAGGCACATTTTTTCCCCAATATTAGTTTTTTTACAGCCATTTTTTTTCCATGGGGAAAAATGTTGTGTTAAAAAATGAGGATCAGTTCTAACTTTGCACTAAACAGTCACAGCACATAAATTTTGACACACNTCTCGCTTTTCTATATTTACATTTAATACTATAGAGCTAAGTACATTCCTCTGCCTGCCCTCACTCTGCAGCCCCTGTGAGACGAGACTGAATTCACAACCCTTGGATAGTGGTGTGTTCTACATCACAGAACATTTCTGCTCAGCTGCCTGTTTCATTTCAGTGAAGGTGGCTTGTGCCTTTTCTTTGATCGCATCCATGTCCATATTCTGGATGTTCTGCAGCTGTCCCAGGATAGAGTCTTTGTCTTCTTCCTCCACCTGATCTTCTGCCACCATCTTCTGAAGGTCTTCTGGCAAACCCACATCATCTCCAGCCATCTGTATTTGATTCTCATCCAATTCGCTCTGATACAAAAAGCAGAAAAATTAAAAACAGTGCATGAGAGTATTTCTGCTATCCCAGGATCTACTGATGAGTCTCTTTTTTGTTCGTCTGTTTGTTTGTTTTAGGGAGAACTGAAACATATGCACAGATTTTTCAGTCAAGGTTTTTAGATGTAACTTGTGAATTCAGAGGCTCATTCAGCCCCCATGTAGGTGCTAAGATTTTTCAGACAACGTCAGTTATACTTCTTTGAAGGGTTTCAGTAGTGTCAGAACTGAAGCCCTCAGTGTCACTTGCCATTTTAGAAATCTTTGCCATATGTGTTAACTGTGGTAACATGCTGATACTGCAGGAAATCCACTACAAGTTATCTGCAGCCACCAAAGACATGCTGCAATATATTGCCCAGGCTGTTATCTGTTGTGCGATTTGGTCGATGAAGCAATAGCTTTACATAAACTGTGTGGCTACCATTCCCCTATTCATTTGTTGGCGGGTATTTTTAGATATCAGCACTAAAATGAAGCCTTCCTGAAGAAAGAGGCATTAAACTTAGGGAAGAATTACTGCAAAAAAAGGTCCCCATCTTCCCCAAACTATAGCTAGGTCTTTGGTTGGCATCTCTGAGTTGTGATGAGGAGCAGGGGCTGCCTGGCATGTAACCAGAGCGGTGTTGCACTGTTGGTAAGTGGGGTAATAGGAGGACTTAGACAACGAAAGAGAGGCTGGAGGTTGGGTGTAAGTCTGAGAAAGCAAAAGGAGACAGGAGAAGGAACTGGTTAAGCAATTAAAAGGGCTGAGATGCAGTAAGCACTACACACACTTGCTTCCTGCCTGCCCGCTGAAACGTTCTATCAGCGGGGCTACGTCAATTTTTCAAACAATGGTGATTTTGTTCACATTTTATGGTGGATTCTGATGGATCCAGAGCTCAGAAGAACAGGGTATTTTGACACAGTTCACACATCAAAGATAAGCATTAATGCCTCATTACATCTCCAAAATGAAGCATGACAGCAGCAAAGGCCTGATATGAATAAGCAGCAATGCTGTCAGCAGGAGGTGTTTCTGAGAGTGAGAGGGGGTCTTGGGTTTGCATGAATGAATGAATGCAAGAATGAATGGAAGGACGTCTATGACCAATGTCTGTGTAGTTTCAGGCCCCAGCAAGGACAGGCAGACTGGGGTGCTTGACTGTGTAGCCACTATTTACTGTTACATGTATTTGCACAGCTTTATATTTGCAATAACTGTACTTCCCTTTAACCTGATTTCTCCCCGTATCTCTTACGAAAATACAGAGAGGTGTATCATGATTGTTACTACTATGTGGCTAAAATGGGTGAGGACATCTCTTGACCCCCTTTGGGCAAGGGTTGCTGCTATCAGAGCTGTGTGAGCTAGAAACAATATCCCAACTGGCAGAAGTATTCTTTACTGATTGTGTAGCAGGAAAAATGTGTTAAGCGTTTAATCAGCAGGTGCTGGCTATCAGAGGAGTTAGCCCTTTTGAAATTCTCCCAAGTAGCAGTAGACGATGATAAAAAAAAAAAAATACTGGGTTAATTACTGAAAAAGTTCCCCTAAGCAGACAATCACACATGTTCTTTTCTTTAGACCTATTTATAATTTAAGACGTCATCACTGCACACTACTGTATATTATGTGGAGAGATGCCCATACAGAGCACACAAAGGCCACTTTGGTGATGTGAGCAATTGTTTGGCACGTTCTTGTACCAAAGCCTCCTGGCACACTTAAGTCTGAGAGGCGATGCATAACACAGTTTGGGGGTTCAAAGTATTCTCTGACCAAAGAAGAACATATTCAGATGTAGTCTAAAGCAGTACAATTCTGCCCAAATCACCTGCCTCTACCCACCTGGCATTTAGCCTGTCCTTGAATAGACCTAGTATGAGCTTCAGCAGGGTAGGGTTGCTCAACAACAAGCCAAGAAGCACAAGATGTGTATGGCCTCTTCGATTTCTTCTAAAATTTGACAGATCTGGTTCTGTTACTTTGATTTGAAATGGAAATGTAGGATTAAGTTTCCGATTTCACCTGTTGGGTTATTTTAAGTCTGGTGGAAGTAAGTTAAAGCTTGTTTTCTCACAAGGAGAGACCAGAAGATTTTCCCACAGGATGTTCTTAAAGTCAGGCTAATGCTGCAAGTCTCCAAATGCACAGTGAACCTGCAGCTCCAAGTACTCACTTCTGAAAGTCAGGATCAGAAATGTGGTGCTGGAAATGCATCGTGTCTGTTAGTCTCAGACAGCAGTTTACAATCAGAGTGTGAGCAGGGTGTGCAGATCCCTACTGTCCCAGCATGCATGCGCATGGGGACTGCTACTTGCCCAAGGCCAGACATGGCTCTGACAGTGATAGAGGCACTACCCTGCATCTGAATACACTCAGCTTGGACTACAGAGAGCACCCAAAAGAGGCAGACCTCATGGACAGGACAGCTGGGGCCGTGGGCTCTCACAAACTCATAAAGAAAGCCCCTCTGAACCCTGGCAAACCTGCACTGGACTGGATGGCCTCTCTCCTGATGACTGTAATCTCCATAGTCTCCAGGTCTCCGCAAGTGTTCAGCCACTCTTTCAGGATCTCTCAGAACACAGAAGTAACATCTATTCTAGTAAATTAAATATGCCTGGCACTGGTCCCCTGCCCCAAGGCCAGCTGGCCTGGAACAACCCACTGCAATGCTATTGAACTCTCTCGCCTTACCAGACAGGGTGGTCCCATCTAACTGCCTATTGGGAATGCCTGTCCTAACTCCCAAACTGGCCCTGGGAACTGCTTGAGAGAGTGCCAAGGCCAAAACTGGGTCAGACACTATTCTGACAACTCAACAGCATAGGCGATAGAGTCCTCATGCCTGGTAATATTCTTTGAGCCTGATTATGCACCTGATATAGTCAGACTCAGATCAATTTTGTTACAGGTGCAATATAATACAGAGTTCTTTATACATACATGATACGCAGGTGTAAGCAGAAAACAGTCTAAACATCTGCTTATACGAAGTCTGATTGTAAACAAAAGAGATCAAAGCTAACAGACTAATCCACAGGGGAGCCAAACTGTTTTCCAGCATCACTGTGTGATGCACTGCTTTCCTTACATCTAACTTATCCTGTCATAAAATTCACCTATGCTTATGTGCAGAGGTCTTTAGGTAGGTGAATCCAGACCTGATCCTGTGATTCACCACCTATAATGCACCAGTTAGTTACATAAAAAATCAGAATACATCTTGCCTTGACCTGCAAGTGGGATTTTTGGTACGCAGTACAGCAGCCCCATATTGACCCATGCCATCCAAGGGCTGCAGGTACCTCACAAATAGGTACACAGAGCCACAGGTTGGAACCACCAGCCTTCTCCCCTGCAAACACCCTCTTGTGCCATCCCTACGCAAGGATTGCACTTTGGAGCACAAGGAAGGTGTGCGGAGGGTGCTTTACACCTCAGCTGTCAGGGCCTCGTAGGCACCGTCACGTCATTGCCCAAACTGGCTCCGATGAGAACCCCCTTGCCCCCAGGGCCCAGAAACCCCATTTCAGCTCATGCCAGGCCCCCAGTCCTGCCCTCAGCTACATCACAACTGTGCCCATGCCCTGCTGAGCCTGGCTTATTGATTGGTTTTCCATGATGGACCATGCTTTGCCCTCCTTGACAATCCCTGGGCTGCCGCTGGACCCCGCTGCCAGCCCCAGCTCTTCCCGCTGCACTCAGAGCCTGTGGGACTGTGCCTGTGGGTGAGGGCACTGCTTGTGCTGGGGTCCCCCATCGCCCCAGCCTGGACCTCCTCAGGGAGCAATCCTGATGCCGCTGCCTCCTGACATCCACATCGTGACTCCATTTTAACACAGTGGATCTACAGCTGTTTCACTCTGGCCTGTTAAAACATTTAGATCAGCAAAAGAATTCTTCAAGCTCAGCAAATACTTGTTTTCAGATACTTATCTAAAGCCTGTATGCACTGACGAGCTGCTCCTGAGACAAGTTTCTTTTTCTGCCTGGTCAATATGCATGCCCCTGGCACAGCTAGAGGTTATGTAATGGCTGCATACAAGTAAAAAATCCTTTAATTCTGGAATGGCACTATTCATTAAATCAAGTCTTAACAATATTCCCATCACAGCACAATAGAGCAAGAGCTGTTTGAGGTTACATGACTACATGTCCCTTTCATGGCCAGAAGCTTTCCTTTTTAATGTCTTTAGCAGCACTTGTTATTGAAAAGACACCTGATTGCATCTGAATACTCTTTCTGTCTAAATATCAGTGAACAAAAACCACCCTGCTGTTCAGTAACTGAGAATCTTGTAGAGCAGTGCCCACAGAAGTGCTTTGACTAGGGAAAGAGATCCACCTGCTTGGAGCAGATGACATAGTCCCTTCCTGAGGTGCTAGAAATTCATATATCACAACACATAACCCCCAATACTTGGACAGAAGAATGGCACTGATGTGACAAGACTCTTGACAGAGAGTAGTGTTATTTGAGGTGACATGGTGGATATATGTGCAGATCAGTGATGTGAGAGGGGTGGTGGGGCCCATGGGGAGAGGTTGCCATGCTGCAGATGAAGTCTTTGGACAGGTTGGACGAGCCTGTGGTCGGTCGGATGTTCCCCTCCTGCATCACAGGCACCATCACCTCAAGCCCCTGTGTTTAGACCTTGCAGAAATTAATTGATTACTGGATCCCAGCTCAGGAAAAAGGCAGTAAGTGAATAAAAGAGTTTGGTGTGGGTTTTTAAAAATAAAATATTTCTTTATGTATTTATATAATTTTAAAAAAACGTTTTGTATGCAGGTGATGCATTGAATACTCTGAAAATTAAAAAGTTGCCCATAGATCAAATGTCTCATGGCTAAAAACATCTTTGTGATGACAAACCTAAGTTGACAATTCTGTTAATAGGATTAAGTTCATTAAGGGACTGCTTTCTCTTATAAATCTGGCCCAGATAGCATGTAGCTTTAGCTTTTGCATGGAAAAGGAGGCCCTGCTTAGGCCTGAATGTCATGCTTTCATTTACAATGTGTGCTAGTGATTGATACTGGTAATATTCAGGGGTTCTATCCCATACTAGGCTACCTGAAATGACTTTCATTTTTCAAAATAATTAATGCATTATCACAGGTTTGAGAACATTTTGCTGCCATAAGGTTGTATCATAGAGTTGAATTTTTTTTTTTCAGGCACATATAGCGTGCACGTAATAATTTCATTTTCTTCCTGATATAACATATGTTTTCATAAGGGCTAATGAAAAGAAAGCAGACCTTCAACCAAGAAATGCTATACAGGTAGACACAAATGCAGAAAAGCATATCCTGCAACATTTACTTGCAACTGCCGCAAATCAGCAAAGCTAAGTACACCCTTAATATCTTCTTCGCTGGCTTAGAGCTCCTGTCCTACTTTGGAGGCAAGCCTTCTACTGTTATTACTGAAATTTGGCCCCAAAGAGCACTTAGTGTATACCAAAGTCAAGAGGCTGCTGGAGATGGGGCAGATCACCATTGCATGCTCTTGGGTGCTATGTGGCAGCAGTGCACTCGTTGGAGGTCAGCCAAGGGTGACCGTGGAGACCTGAACACCATCTCAGAACTGAAAAAAGCATCGCTACGGATGGGAGACTTTCAAAATCACAGAGAGACACCCAGCTCCACTGACTTTTAGTTGCGATCTGGGCACATTCAGTGTTCTGAAGCCTTTGAAACTAGCCCATCTTGGGATTTAAAGCTGGGGCCTCACGGAGTGTGGTGAGGCCGTGGGGTAATGCTGTTCAGTAGCTGGCTCAGCATATGCCTCCAAAAGGAAAACAAAGCCTAATGATATTTTACTACTCAGCTGCTAATTAAAATGCTGGTGTTTATAGAGATTTAGGCCTACAATCCAATCAACCACTTAAAATCTTGTACTTCATTTTTTTTGCATAATTAATCTTTCTGTAATTAAACTCGCCCTCAGGATATGTTTTCCTCTTTCTTGTCACTATGCTGAGCACTCACGGCCCAGAACAAATCGTATATTGCACCTGCTGAATACAGAAGAGCATAGCGGATAATCTGCCCTTGCACCTTCTACCCTTATATATGACACTGGTCATGCACTAACATATAACTGTGTTTCTCCAGGCATATCCCTTTCTCTTCCAGATGGATGTTCTGTCTGGAGCGAATCTGAAGACGTGGTGCATTTCTCTAGTCTTTTTGATGCCAGGCTATAGCTGTGGGTGCCAACAATTTTCTAACACATCTGCTGCGGGAACAAATGTCAACCTTACACACATGGAGCAGATCCTGCGCTTACGCCAGGCCCTGTGATGGCGCGGGCCTCGTGCTGTGTGCAGGCAACACACAGTCTGTCTGGTTCACCGGGGACTGACTGCACTGTTGGCCTGAAAGGGCTCAGCACCTCCGATTCATCCCAGACGAGCAGGATGCATGGCAGATGATCTGTGTAGTTTGCAGGTCTGATAATGCCTCGAAACGTTAGACTACACAGTGCAGACACACACATTTCTATAGAGGGACCTGCAGCCGTAATAGCAACACCTCTAAGGAGTGAAAAAGAGACCAAAGTTCAAGTGAGTGTGTGACCTCGATAACCATCTGCAAAAGACTCAGGAGCTAACGATACTTCCATTCATAGGGGCCATTTGAATGAGAAGCTATAGGCGTAGCAACATGCCTTCACTTCTGAAGATGACAAATTGTGCCTTCAGATAATTTTAAAAGTGAAATGTCCCTACAGAGAGTTTGTTGATCTGAAATGAGTTGTTACATAGAACTGTATTCACTTCAAATTTGCCTATGAAAGCTTTGTTCAACACTTACACACTGGGAGGGCAAGTAGAGGTAGCTTAATTGAGGTTTCTCCACAGCATTTTTTCCCTTGCTTTTCCCCCCCCCAGTACCTGTCTCAAAACATTCTGCCATACTTTTTTAAGACAGCATTTCTCTTTCTTGGAAAGTCAGTTTCCTAGGTTTTGGTTGCAAAGAACATGTTTTCAAAATTAGAGAAAAATACATTTTTCATCCCTGATTATGAATGAGGCCTGCCCAACTGGTTAAATACAGATGGTATAATTTTATCTAAGTCATAAGGTTGATTCACTTTTTGTCCAAATTGTAATTTGCCTTTAGGGTTCAAGGAAACGATTGTTTTAAAGAGTGGTGCAATTTTATGAACATGGCACTAGAGGGCCTTTGACAGCTCAGTGTTAGAAACAACATCAAACTAACACTGTAGAAAACATAGATGATTTACGATATGTGTTTACATTATATAATCACTTTATGAGCCTAGGTGACTTTGTTAATTTGTAATTGCTTGACTGCTTGGTCCTTTCCTTCTGGCATTTCTGATGTTTCAGTGGGAAATTCTTTAAACAGTTCAGCAGAGATGTTTGCAAATGTTTTAGTATTTCGTCGTGCTTGCCACAGAAAATGCATAAACATTCAATTCCGTTGGTTGCAGGTTCTAATATGGGTTTTTAAATTCCTCTGTCATATTTGCCTTTGCTCACAAGTCATGCCAGGTAATGGAATCTGAGGGGCTAGCTGGCTCAGACCAAAACTGTGTTGGGGACTGTCAGGTAGTTTAACGATAGCACTAGACAGGCACTCCAGCACTAGAGAGTATGTCCCAGCACTGACTTGTTTAGGAGTTTAGATTTAGCACTAGATTCACAGAGCACTGAGGAAACTGTACAAAATCCCTTTCCCTGGCAAATGGTAGACCTTCTTAAAATACATCCTCCACAAGGAACCCTTCACATCTGGTTCCTCCTGTCAAGCTGGAGGGATTGTGCTAACCTAGGGCCAGAAGCACCACCAAAAGGTCCTGACAAGAAAGGGAACAAGTGGAACCATTAAGGCCACTGCTCACAGACAGCCAAACAACATGTGTCCCCACAGATCTGGATGCAGAGAAAAGTGATTGAATGAACCCCCTATTAATTTATTAATCTACTTTGAGGAGAAGGAAAAGTGATAACTAGAGGAGCTATCTGAAAAGGTTCAGCGCTGTGACAGAAGGTAGCAGAGATGACGTGTGTAGAGGTGGCTATAAAGTCGAAGATCAGTCCTTGAAGACAGTGGGAATATGTTTAAATAATCTGCTGGGAAAGCCCCATTTATTGGTGGACTCTTGAATTTGGTATCTGTGGGTGAGACTCTAGAGAGCTAGGACAGGAAACCTGATAAATCTCGTTTTCAGACCAAGGCTTGATGAATTTGAGCAGTGGTCTGCTCTTGGTCCTAGTCTCAAAACCCCACCTCAACCAGCATAATATGTTTTGGTTCATCTAAAATGCAAATTAGGTACAAGAGAACAAGATAGATCATCTCAATGTGAAGGAGATACTTTTGAACTGAATGTCATCGACCTAAGTTCCACTAAAACTAGACAGACTTTAATGAGGTAAGTTTGGACAGCAAACACAAAGTCACAGAAACCAAATCTCTAAGAAATCTTGACCAACAGTTCCACTCATTTTCTCAAATTCCTTCCAGAACAAGGATAAGAAAGGATGCAAAATATCTTTGGTATCTTTAATACCTTTGCCCAGGTTGAATCCTTCTCACTCAGTTCAAAAAGGCAAGAACAAATAATTTGTGTGAGGAGGTCTAATATTGCTAGTTAGGTTTGATAGAAATTTTACACACAAAAACCTGTTTCAGTGTGGTATTTTACCACATTAAAATTTTGACAACATAAAAAATCTCCAACTATTTTATAATAATAGTGTGGGTTTTTTGTTTGGTTGGTTTTTTGTTTTGTTTTGTTTTTTACAGTCACCATTGGAAATTTTTGTTTCCAGAAAAGAACACCTTTACAAAGTGGTGGGGTTTTTTTAACAGACCCGTTATAAACTTTTCATTAAAAACATTATTAATAACTTACCAAAAAACTGCAAGAGAAAAAATGTCTCCTTTTAAACTCTGCAAAATAGTACAATAAAAAAGAAATGTTTGCAAACCTCTCTTCCTCATCTTCAACTACTCCATTGGTAACTTTGGGCCATGGACTGGCTTTTATAGCACAATTTATTTCATCCAACTAGAACCAGTATTCAGGTGAACACTCAGCAGGTAAAAACTGCAGAAAGTTTTCAGGTAATTGATGGCCTGTGAAGGACATCATAGCCTAAATCAGGGTAACGGCAGCCTTCAGATGACAGGGCCTGCCTGTGCAGCTGTGCAACCTTGCATTTTTCTTCCTCACTTCAAGATCACACATTCCTCCTGTAGGTGCTGGTAGATGCGATAGGTGTTTCAGACTCGAACAATCCCTGCACAACGCTCGTGCTTTTACAAAGCTAAAATCACAAGACTTGACAGCTCCTGGGAGACTTTTCCCTCAACTTTTCTTTGAGTTGGGTCCTAACAAGGTAGGTGCCTGCAGGCCTCAGGTTGACTCTTGGTTCCCTGCTGTTAGGTAATCTCTGTGACAGTAACCCTAAGCAATTATGAATAAGGTACCCTGGGGCATTATTAATTTGTTAGCTGAGCATATTTTGAATGTGTTGAACTCCCTGTTGATAGTTAATTTCATTACTGCTGCTTAATTAATATAGACTAAAAAGTGGCATGGATAGTTCTCAACCTTGACTATGGCCATTGTCCCAGGATAGAAGGGTCTGGGAAATGCAAGCCATATGCTACTAGAATATTTTAATTACACTGATATAATAATCAGACTTCTGTCTACCTGGGCTCACACTCACAGGGGCATATAGGCTCTTAATTTCCTTGAAAGCCCTTGGAGTCCAGCACCTGAACACCTTTGTAGTTCTGTGCCACAGAGCAGGGACCCAGGCCTTTAGTTAAGCATATCTCAGTTCATCCTATTTGGAAGCTGTGTGATACGAAAAAGGCCACCAAAACACAAAGAAGTCCGTATCTTCATGTGACGAATGAACCAGCAAGCCCCGAGCTCTGCTGACTGCAGGAGACGGAATGAAAAACACAGAGAGAGCACAGATCAGATGGTCATAATACCATCTGCAAAGGGAAAAGCAAACGGAGAACTCCAGGTAACAGCCATTATTTCCAGGAGGCATTTGCTGAAATGATAAATTTTCAGCAAGTCACTGAAGTCGTATTTGACGTAACTGTATGTGAAGGACATCTTAATGAAGCTGGAAAAATAAATCTCTTTAGAAATCTTTTAGAAGCAATGAAGGAGTGACCAGGCTAAGAGCAGTTTAATAGTATGTAAACCACCAGCGTTCTAAGATTAGTTATTCCTGGAAGAACTCACATGACCTTTTAACAATCTATGAATAAGGAGCCTATACAAACCTAAGTCTCCAAATACTTTCCAGAAATAAGCTTTGTTTCACTGCCTACGTACAGACTCAGTTTCAGGGGTGGATGCAACCCAGGCTTTAGCAGAGGGAAGGCTCTCATTGGTATCACAGGCTATGGGAACACACAGTCTACTTGCCTGTGTCAGAGTGGAAGAAAGCAGCTCTTAAAACTTTCCTCCTTTCCTAGTAAATCTACCAAGTCAACAACAGTGACCGGAGAACCTGTGCCATGGTGCCAATAGTGCAGAGTAACACAGCGTATTAGGCTAAACCAAAGAAATGTGAGAGATCAGACCATGAAGTCAATAAATGTTATGCACATACATAGTAGAATAATTCAGTAAGTCCAAGAAACAAAGATCCTGCTCTCTTCTCAGAAGAGTCTGAACCATATTACACGATCTCCGGAACTATGTAGATCTCTGGGAACTGTGTATAACTCTGCTTAAGACAGCATTGATTCTAGCAAAGACAACCCTCCAACCTGCAGTTTCTTATTCTCCAGGAGACTTTAGTGCCTTCTGGTGCATTCATTTCATTGCTGTAGGGCTCTATAGCAGCTGCTGAACCAGGTCAAAAGTTGCAAGGCCACCAAAATGCCTGTCTGTTCACTCTCCCATCAGTAAGACTGAGATCACACTCTGATCTCTCCTGTTCCTTTGTCCCTCACCAGCAGCTTCCTGCACATCTTTCTTGCATTTCTCCAGTTGAAAGCATCCAGCTGGCAATGACCGGGGACCCTACCCAGAAATCCAGGGCCCTCCATGGCCACGCTAAGTTCAGATTCAAGCTCAAGTTTGTGAGCACAGAATCAAAGATTGGGTTGTTCTGCTAATTCCAGCTACAGCATGGGAAGAACCAGGGTCTTAGGGGTGGAATACATCTCACCTGAGTTCAGCTGTCTGGTCTAAGGTAGCAACCTGGCCTCCCTCTGAGAGGGAGGCATGTGCCACTGGAAGGTGACCCAACTCCACCTTAAACACTTACTGGAAAGTTTGGCTAGATGAGGCTAGAAGAGCTGGTCTCTTTCCACTGGTGACAGAGTCCCTAAATTACTTGCTTGGGTTAAGTACTAAGTTTTTTAGCAGCTAAATTCAGGTGAGATGGATTCTTTACTTTCCTCCATTTTAATTAATCAGAAAAGCACTGGAAAGTACTGATCAGAAAACAAATGGTAATGACTCAGAGCTCGTAGGTGAGTACCAGTAATATAAACAAGCTCTCAAACTGCTAAGAACCACCAAATGCTTCCTTGTTGGATATAAACAAAATCTTCAAAACGTTAACATCTTCACAGTAGTAGTAGTTCAGAGCAGATCCATGATCCAAAACCCTAAACAGACTACGCTGTCCCGTATTACCTCTCTCCTGCCTATGGAAGAAGCTTACAAAATAACACAATAACAACTTTTCCATGCACAGAACCCCAAGTTACTTTCTCTGTGCTGGAGCTAACAGTGCAACCCACTCTGGACAAAACTGAAAAGCACAAGTGGGCTGCACCCACCCACAACAACCAAGTGCCGGAAAGTCACGGACAGACACAAAGCCTTTAAATTCTGTGGCCCAGAGCTGAATCTCAAATTTTAGGGAGCTCCTAAATGCATAGTAGTAAAGGCCCCGATACTAATTTGAACAAACAAGTCTTCAGTCACTTCTTCAAAATGAATGGAAAATAATATTCAATACCTAATGGGCCTCCCTTCACACCCTACCACAATTTGTTTTATTTAATGAGTCTTTGGGGAAAGAATTTGTCCAACTTTTTTTTTTTAAACTAGAACCAATCATTTACACCCTTATGATTAGTCATCCCTTCAGAACATGCCAATAGATTTGAAAGGCTGGGCTGTCTGGTAAAAAAGTCTTATTTCTCTTCTTCCCATTGTATCATTTTTGCCCATATACCTGCTAGCTATCTTGAGTAGTTTTCCTTCATTTCCCTTACAGAAGTCAGTTATTCATTTGTTTTTCCGGTATATCTCTTGGAGCCTTTTTTTGAAAATGTCTTCACATTTCCCATCTGAGGTTAAATGACAGACTACATGCCTCAGTAAATTTGGCAATTCATTTGATCCTTTAGAATTCTTGGGTATATACACCAGGGCCAGTGGGTACTTTACACTGTTTAACAACCTCCTCCAAGAACACTTAGCTGAGAAAATTCGTAAAAGAGAGTGTCATAGGGAAACCTATCTAGGGACCTTTATAGCGATCCTGCAGTTAAAATGAACGCAAAGAATTCACTTAATGTTTCTGCTATGGGCTAATCTTCCCTGCTTCTTTTGCAGAATCCTTCTCTGGCTCTCGCTCCCTTAGCTCACTTCAATACCAGCCCACATTCCTAGAAGAGATACCACCTTTCTTCATTATAGAAGCATCACCATCTTGTGACAGGAAATAATATCCAGAACATTCAAGTTTCAAAACCTTTAACTTTTTTTTTTTAAATAGGCAAGATCTGTGGATATTTAGTATAGGCTTAGTGCTAAAGCCTGTACTTGATAAACCTTTGATAAACAAGACTTCTGCAGTTAAATCCCTGAAAATGTGGAAGACGATCAGAAAACAACAGAGGAGCCGGTCTTCCCTCTAAACCAGGAAAACACTTTAAATACAGTAGAGGGCTATCCTTGTTTGTATCCATGTGCTTTTAGATCGGGAAAATAACTATCAACCTAAATGCTAACTTTGCTTTCTGTCATGATCCAGAAGCTATTGCAGCTGCTGCCTGCTTTTAACAAACATCCAGATTTCTCTGTTGCCTGAAGCTTCTGTTGTCTGTATTTTAGCTTTCCTGGGAATACTTGACAAACAGAGTCAGGAGCACTAAAGAAAAAAAGAGTGGACAGTTTGCTTGCACCTCTTGGAAGAAGATAGTATAAATGAGCCTTCAGAATTTTAGCAGAGCTCAAACATACGGTTTATAGAGTTTTCGGGGACTTTGCTTATTTGCTTAGAGCTTTTTTTTTAAACTGTTGCATGTTGCTAAGTTAAGAACATATACTGTGAGACACAATCAGACCAGATGCTCAACTTGCCTAGTGACCTGTTTCAGATCTGACGGTATAGACAGGGATTACAAGAATCTTTCTGTTAGATTCATCTGCTGAGCAGAGAAAAAAGGGTTTAAAAGAAGCAGTCACAAGGGAAAACCATGGCTCTGGCCTCCATTTCTGTACTGAGCTACAGTGGGGAATCCCACTAATGAAGGCAATTTGCCATTTTCAGACCTCTGCGTTGGTAGTCCGTTTTAAAATCGGCCACTGAACTAGATGAGATAATGAACTATAGGCTTACCTTAGGGAGTCTGTACTTTTCTCTCAGATGAACCCTCAGACAGGCTCGCTCTGCTTTTTTCTGCGCAAATGCTGCATCTCTTTCCATCCTGGAAATCGGAAAAAATGCTTCTTCAAGATACTAATAAAATACAGTCTTTTACACTGAACCAGTTGCTTGGCTTTAAAAAGCTACACCCAGGAGTTACTCCCAAAGTTACCTAACTTGTCCAAAGGCACAAAAGGAGCGATATCAATAAAGTGATGCTAAGGGGCCAGACTTCCTGTACCCCAAGCTTGTTCTCAGAACAGTTCCCTTGAGTCCTGTAAAGAATGACGGATTAGCCAATACTACTTGTCAGGAGTTTGTACCTCTACTAGCTGTTACTGCTCATTATAACAATGAACAATTACAGTAAGCAGAACAGAAAACTTACGCTTTTTCCTTGCTTATTCCACTGCGGCACTTACATAGACACAGCTGCCTGCCAACACTCCTGTTCTACAAACGTGACATTCTCATAGTATAACAACACACACATGCACACAATGGCAGAATGGTCTTTCTGGTTCAGACCAAAAGTCTACCTATCCTAGAGCGCTATCTCCAACAGTAGGACGGTAGTGGATACTTAGAGAAAGAATTTGAGAAGAGGATAATCATCCTGTATCAAAACTGCCCAGCTTCCAAAAATCAGTGGTGTAGAGTACTGGAGCTGGAAATCAGCTCTCCATCATTGTCTTTAATAGCCCTGGACGGCCTCTGTCATCTATGAATTTTCCTGGTCTTTTCTGCATCCATTTATTGTTTCAGAACATCCTACAGCAATGAATTCCAAAGCTTCCCTTGTGTGGAAAAGTATTTTTATCTGTGATTTTACAAAACGCTTTTGTTAGATTTAAGAACTGTTCAGCATGACTTTTGGGTAGATTACTTACGTATTTATTTGCAAAATGTGTCTCCGCAAAGATTTTTGTAACATTTGATAGCGTGTGTGTCCCCCCCCATTTTTTTCCCAGAAGCATCGTCATGGAAGTTCTATGGCAAAATTGATTCGTTCCAGTATAGGTATTTTGTCACATAAAAGCTACTTGCAAGATGACGTATTATTTTTCCTCTGCTTCCACAAATGAGTTTTTGGGTTTCTCCCTCTCTCTCTCTAAAAACAAACATACACACAAACCAACCAACCAAACCAAAACCAAAAAAAAAAAGTTCACATTAACTGGAAGCCATCTTAAACTTCTTTCAGCCAGTCATCGATGGGAAGATTGGAAAGAGATTTTCTGAGCCCTTCTGGCATATTTTCCTTCTCTCTCAACCCTCCTCTTCTGTTGCCCACAGAGGAGCCATTAGCAGCCATAGCTGGTATTGGGATGTGTTCCCACAGGGCAGCGCACACAGCATTACTACGCATCCCTTCAGGTGTCCTATGAAGTTGAGGGACAGGAGGGGATTTTCTGCTCAGGCAGATTTGAGCTTTTCACTTGTGCTGGCATCACAGGAAGACCTGGCAAAACTC
Source organism: Pandion haliaetus (assembly GCA_013401275.1). Classification (NCBI taxonomy): domain Eukaryota; kingdom Metazoa; phylum Chordata; class Aves; order Accipitriformes; family Pandionidae; genus Pandion; species Pandion haliaetus. Next base: position 24,951 of record VYZV01010475.1, read on the forward strand.
ACTCAGCCAATCCCCAACCATCGCCTAGGCCCTAGTGTCTGGCCTAATCTTACATCTTTTTGTTCTGGCGGATCTAATTATTACCTGGAACATGAAGCTTTGTAGGAACAGGAAACAGGTACAGGAATAGTTGTGTGACACTCAAGAGCCTGGGATGTACAGCAAAAACTTGTGGTCCCCTCTTGCTTAAACTCTTGTGATGCAGGAAGCAAATTCTATGTGACCATGCCAGAGACTGCCAGCGCAAGCTATCTGCTTGTTCCTGTGTATCACAAATTTTCCTGAGAAACAGGATTCTGTGCATTTTTGTGTGTTTAATCACACACAAAAACAACCCCAAACCCAAAACCTGAGAAGAACCCAAAGCCAGGATGGTCATGCATCAAAGGCCAAACTCTGCTGGAGTATGACTCCAGCAAGGCACTTCAACTTCTCTGATGTCCACTCTTGTACAGCTGAAAACTGGGCAAAATCCAGAGAGCCCTGAAACAGATGCTCTGCCCGTGACAAAGATCTGACACACTTTTTTACATGTGTAAATGTCAATGTTAATTTACACGTGTGCACTGTCCTGAGCTAATTTTTTCCTCTTTGAAAGTACTTCAAATGTTCCTATTGTAGTTCCAAACTGTACTTTCAGAAGTACCCCTGAACTGATTCCTCAATACAGTTCAGCACGTAACGGACACATGCCACACTTGAAAACTTGATAGAAACAATTCTTTTTCCAAGCATTTTCCCTATCCCAGAAATCCCATTTTGCTTCTCAGTCTCAATAAAGCATCTTCCTGCCAGCAGGTGGTTATTTGTCTTTTAAATATCCTTTGACAAAACGCATAGCAAAACATTCTGTGTTTTATTCCAAAACAAATGATACCTATTAAAGGTTTTATGATAGAAATGTCTGCTGCTAAATACAGACCTGGATACCTCAAATTCCATCAGTCATTAACCTTTCACCTATAATCATCTTACATGAAGGATTTACACAACCATTATGTAATTGACCATTAGAGGAACAGATGCATTTGAGATTTAAAAGTCAATCGTTTTATTTATAATTACGCATGATTTGAACTCCTACATGTTAAGTCCTTTATTTTAATTCTGCTTTGATATTTAAACACAGCAAGTGGTAAAGATTCTAATTACAGACAAAAAATTGAGATTTAATCAGTTGAAAAGTTCTGCTTTATTTAGTGGATTTTAGAAGAAATAACTGAAAATGCAACTACAAAAATAACCATCTTAAAACTTTCCTCTATGTAAATATCATCCATTTAACATAGCACTCATTACTTTTTCATGTCTGCCGTAATAAGTGTGGACAAAGAAAAGATTATGTATTGGAAGTGTACTCCACATGGAGTTCTAGGAGAACAAATCATACACATTTTAGAATTAACTCCTGCACTACAAACAGCTTTGTACCTATGGAAAAATTTGATAGCTAAAGTAACATCAACTAGGAATGAATCCAGCGTATCAACGTGTGGAGATAGCAGGAAAGTGTTAGGAGAGAGTTGCCGGATGAGAGAGGGAAAGGGAGAACATAATATTTTATCATTTCCAGTTGGTAAACTTTTATTTTGGAAAGTCTCTTTAGCAAAGATTCGTCTGCTTTAAAAGAAGGGAAGAGAGCTGAACGCTTGGCTTTTTCTTGGGTTATTTTTAGCTGCACAGTTACCAAGAATCAGCCCCATACTGGTAATAAGGGAACAGGTACTCACTTCTCCTCAACCACTTGCTTTTGATATTCCTCATACTCCTCTCTGGTCATTCCTGCAGCTGCTGCTGGATCAGAAGGAGTGCTTTCTTCTTTGCTTTCTTCCCCTCCACCTCCAAGTCCCAAATTCTTTACCTGGTTGCTCAACATACTTTTCATTAGAAAGGCCATCTTCTCAAGAAAAGAGCTATAAGCAAACAACTACAAGAAAGCCAAACCAAACCAAAAATGTTTTCAAAACCAACAATTGTAAGCAAGACAGTTTCTACAGCCACATCAGCTCTTCAAGGGCACAATGCTAGTGAAACGTGAATGCCAAAACCTGTTTGTCAGCCATAATCTGGATTAAAGAGTGAACTCCTTAATATCTAGAGGCAGATGGTTCAGATTACTCCCAAAAAATCATTAGATGCAGCTACCTACTTTTTATATTAATACCTTAAGCTAATTGTATGCACACACACAAAAATAAATTATAGTGCGCAATAGCATTTTGATTTCTTCAGCCTTGAAACTCTCACTTTTGCAGAAATGAAAACATTCCCTGGAACACAACGGATCTGAATTAACAGCCTGGTTGACTAAATGGCCATAGTAAAATTGAAAAATTTGGGCTACTGAGCAGAAAACCCTTTTGGATTTAAACCATCAAATGAGATTTGAAAACTGGAATTCTTCATTAAGCAAAAAACCCAGTCCTCTTTATTCATTAATATTTTATCACATTGGACAGAAAGTACACTGAATGATTTTTCTTCATCCACTTTTCATGTGGTTGGTTTGTCTCACAGATGAATGGGGCATTACTGCTATCATTACTTTTTTTCCAGAAAGTAATCACAATAAGAGCAAATCACATCTTCCTATTTTTCATTCCTTAAGGTTTAATTTCAACTCTTCCCCAGGTTGTCTCCATCTACATCACCACTTTGACCGGTGCTGCACAGAATACCTACTAGCTTTAATCTTAACTGTCAGCAAAGGAGAAATGAATCTGACTGATTCTGTAGCTATAATATAGCCTTGATATCTTTTGTTTGTGGATTGCTTGTGTAGCTCCTCATCTTTCAAACTTTTATTCACATCATTAGCCTCACCAGGTCTATTCAGGTGAAGATTTGCAGGACCTGCTACCTGTATCATAGACTATTCTGGGAAAGAAAAGCATCTGCTAGGTCTCAGAAGCTCCTGATTTTGGGTTTTGAGCATTTATCCTACTATGCCTTACTGCGCATGCCTTAATGAAACATTTTGTAATTTTGATTATCTAAATGGTTCTCCCAGCACTCTCATAATTTCACTGAGAGATGGGAGGATTCCAGTTTGCCTAATGCCTTAATCTCTATTAGAGCCTTTCTAATTAAAGCAGACCTGTTACTATTAAAAAAAAAAAAAAAAAAGCAGGATGTTCTGTAATCCTGGATTATTAGTAATTAAACAAGAAACTTTAAGTTTCTTTTTGAGATAGAGTATCACTCAGAAACACAAGTTCCAAATCACAGCCAAACTACGTTGATATACTACAAATACCGAGTAAGCTTTTTTCTTAAATCAAAATTGATTTTTACAATCACTGTGCACTGTCAGAACTATGCGTAAGTTGCAAGAAGTTGTGGGAAGAATCAACTTTTTACATCTGACCAACTCTGACCTTGATTACCAAAACTGTATTGTACTTGCCTAAATGGCTAAGAATTGGGATCACAGACGTTAGACAGCTAATCCCAATTTAAGCAGGGAATGCTAAATTTGAGCACGCATTAGTCTGAAGTTGAATGCATAAAATTAAGTAAAATTTGTTATCTGGCAAAATTTAAAAACTAAAAACCCAGCATTAAGTTTATGTATAAGGTATCACTGCTCCTACTTCAGACAGTTACTTCAAACCGGGCCTGGTAAAACCAGTCTGACTTTGTTATGCCCAAAGGCTTCCTTGGCTCAGTTTGCTGCCTCTCCGAGGCATTCAAAGGGCAGAGCAGCTGACAGCATCCCTTATTTCCCATCCTTCTGCATTTTAGAGAAGGCTGTGTTTGTTCAAAAGAGCTGACAACTAGCTAGTGCTGTGGGCCCGCTGCAGGTCAGCTGTAGCTGTGCAGGCATGGTAGTTCCAGCAGAATGCAGAACGACCTGTGCTATTGCCGTATCATTGTGTGTCTGTATCCTCTGGTGAGTGCTGTCCGACTCTGCTCAATGGTACCTTTATACCATTTTCCCAGCCCAGAGACAATATAGACAAACAGGGATAGTTCTAACCTACAACCCTTCTGCCTTCTGCTAAAACCAAGACCTTGCTCACTTCGCTGGTATTTGAAAGGTCCTGCAAACAGGCCTAATCTAGCATCTCTTTCAGAAGGACAACAGTCTTTGGATTAACACTCTGACTGCAGAGCAGTAGTGGCAACCCTATGACCCAGGACAAGACCACAAGAGTCCCTCTCTGTTATGTGGCCAACCTTAAAAGGAAGAAATGAAAAGAAAGGGTTCTTTCTAGACAATTATTTGAGTTAAATACTGCTCCAAGAGCAAGCCCCTGAAAAAACCCAATCCCTAGTTCCTGAACTACAGCCTGACTCACATGAGTGACTTGCCCCACACTGCTCAGAACACAATGGATCTCAAGAGTGGGAGACAGAAAATCCTAAGTGAAGGGAGAAGATGCTTGGCCAATTCAGGCATCTCTAGAAATAGATGGTGGCTAGAGAAAGAGGGCATCATAACTCTGGATAAAAGTTTTGGTCTTGCTGACCTTTGCATCCACTGCTTACAACACAAAGCTAACAACAGAATCTGGCAACGTGGACATCAGAAGCTGGAAGATTGTCTTCTCAATCTGCTTCAGCTGCACAGCCAAGCTGTATCTTACACAAGTATGCAGCACAAAAGGGGCCAAGAAATACTGCATGAACCACATACAGATCACAAAGAGGTTTTCAGCAACTTGCAAACACCAGTGAACAACCAGGTTAAAGTAATACATTGACACTGTTTACGTGCTAATCCTAAAATGCACGAGTTCAGTAACAGCACAGTAGGCATCACAGAAAAGCATGCTACAAGAGAAGTTTAAGATCAGCTAAATATAACTTTTGATTATTAGCATTTTCTCTGTGCTTTGACAGCCACTCGATTAAATGTTAGAATACTGTCCCACAACATCACTACTGAGTACCAAACGCCTCTCAAGTCCACTTGCAGTGGTTGGCTCATCTCTATTTAAAATTCTCCTAACCAGAACAGGGAGCACCAGTGTGTCTGTACTGTGCGCTTTGCAAATATGACATGCAGCACTGATTTTTCCAGTATTAGGTCCCATAGTCTTCTCTAAGTGTATGGGAAGTGTATCTGTTAAACTTTGTGCTATTGGTCTTTACCAAAGAGAAGCTTCCCTAACTTTGGGCATAAGTCTTGGTTGTAGACTTTGATCCCTACAGAAATGTTGCTAATACCACCTTCTGCCTAAAAGAGATGCTTTCACAGAATCAACTGAAGAGGCAAGAAAGCTGAAAACTGGCTTGGGAAGGGATTGCTGAGAACCGGAGAGATCACCCTCCAGATCTTGAGAGAGGTCTCATGAACTTACCTAACAGCAAAAGCCTTTCCAATGTTAGATTCAAAATCGAAGACAACAAGAAGTGCTTTAAAAGTTACTGACCCTACTAGCACTGGAAACCACCGAGAAACACAAAAGAGACTAGTGACAAAACTTTGGAAGACACTAGATAGCTAGCAAATTGCTCACTCCATTGTGGGTTTAGATATTTATCACAAATCGGTGTCTACAAATAATGAATAAACACTCAGACTGATAAGGAACCAATTGCTTACAGAGTACCTAAAGCATCAAGTTTTAATCATCTACCTTGGGTGTCAACAATGACCAGCACCTCCAGAATAATTCCTGTTCCTGGCAGGGACTTTAACTACTGCCTATATTGAAGTTACAAACCACTCACCACTTTTTGTTGATTACATGGATCACAGGCTTAATGAAAACATATGGACAGCTGCTAATAAAGTACTCATGTTGCCACTTCCTTTGCTTTAAATCAACATCCTTTCCCTCTAACTTAAGTGAAACAAAAATGAAAGGCTCAGTTCCTGTTTTATCTGATGGAACTGGGCAATATGAAAGAAGCCCGTGTTCCATACCCAATGCCTTTTCAATACAGGCAGAGCCTCAGCCTCTGAATGCCATTAACTCTCCAGTATCAGGTAGGACTGAACCCAGATCTCAAAGCATTCAAACTCTCTGAACAACAGAGGGTAAAGAATGCTTCAAATACACTCGCTTGGATTTCATGGACATGCACCAAATTAAAAGAAAAAAGCTTACTAAAAATATGCATCTTTATTCAAATAAGGTTATCTCCAAACTCCAAGTGTCAATTTACATTAGCCAGAAACAAACATGAAAATGTCAGCTGTTTGAATTTAAGAAAACCCCAGTAGACAGTCTTCGGTGTTACAGTAATTGATACATTGATAAATGACAAATTTTCTTCAAACAGAACGTTAGGTAATTTAGAAACCATATTGTGAATTTTACTTTTGAAAGGTTCAGGAGTGACCATGTATTTAATATACCCTGACCAGTACAATGAGATCCTCTTGTCACTGCCAAATATTTGCTACTTATCATCCACACTTCAAATACAATTATTAAGACTTGTTCTTCCCCACATTGTCAAACTGGATTCCAAGGTGTCTTCTCCTAGTCCCAAAATCTTGCTTGGTAAAAATCAAACACACTATCAGTGCTGAAAGAAACTTCTAGTAGCCAGCCACAACAGGTGGCTACATTGACTGACAAATATTCTTAAAGTCCAAATTTGTTGCTATCATTTCAAGAACAGACAGGACAAAATTTGAGCTGGGCAACTGGGAGCTTTCCTTTGATTCAGTGAGTGATGAGGCAATTATGGAAGTTCCAAGGAGAAAAGACTGTGAAATGAAGCATGAAGCAGTTATCACTTTTTGGATGTTACACTTTAGACCTTCTGCTCCCTAATACAAAAGTTTCCTAGTTGCACATGGGAGATAATGTCAGATCTATTAGC
>VYZV01010500.1:0-17373 GCA_013401275.1 Pandion haliaetus
CATACTGTAGACAGAGGATGTTTGGAAAAGGTTAGCAGGGAGTTTGTGTCCCAGCTCAACTCTTGGGAAAACTAACTTTCTAAATCACTTTCTAAATTATTTCAATACCAGCTATTTCCAAAACAAGGGATTATGCAATGCCATCTGTTGGCTTTTGTGAAAAATCAAATGGAAAATGTGGTTTGCTCAGTGGTGGTCCAGTAGAAAGAGATTCACAGTCACTACCACAGCTCCTGGTGGAGGAGATAATTAACAGGAAGGCCAACTCTAGTTGGAGACACTTTTCTTCAACGTTTTGAGAAATGAGTCCTGGCATCTGGGTGGCTTGTTGTAGAGCAGTCCCAATTGTAGCAAAGGTAAAACTGGAGCCCAGGAGCTCTCCCCTGTGTTTCAAACAGGAGGTACTTGAGATGGCCAGATTCTGTATGGATCTTTCATATATGCAACGTTACTGCTCATTTGATGTTGGCAAGATTTGTCAAACTTGTTGCATATGTGTGGAGGTGAATTTTGAAGATCCAGAACAGTTTTTCTGGGTTTTCTTTGTAAAGGTTCTGATCTGCATCTTGTAGCTTTGGCCCACGCCTGTGGGCCCATATCTATAAGGAAAAAGAGATGTAGAGAACTTTTTATGTCATTTTCCATTAAATTACATGCCCTTTTTGTTGGAAGCTATTTGGCTTTCTTGCTTATTATTACACATGCGAAAAGCTTGCATGCTGGCGCTACCAGTGCTGTATTTGCTTTAGATTGTCTTGCATTTAGACCATTTGAAGGCTTGAGCGTGAGCAATAGAAATAGTTGTGATAAATTGTGAGGCTATTCCAAAGATTCAGAAGTTCTGGAGTTACTGCCAATGACAGATGGTTTGTCCTTGCTCATCACTTGTCTTCCTGACAGCATTTTTCTGCTCTCTGCAAAATCTCCCTTGGTGTGCAGTTCAGTTCTTTAGAAAAAGAAAATTATTTTCTGCTTCATCCATGTTCTTGCTCATCGGTTCATAGCATCCGTGTTTGACTAAGTGGAACACCTTCCTCATGAAGCAGAAGTTTGATTTATTTTAATAGGGTGTTAGGAGAACTGCTGGAGTTTGACATGAACGCATTTCTAAAGTTACAAAGATGTTAAGAATGATCTTTTATATCTATTGCTGTGGATTTCTATGGCTGTGTATGAATGGCAGTGCGTACTTGATGGGCTGTATCCTTTGCTGCAGGATTTATGCAACTAATGACACAGTGTTTTCACATACTCCGGTGTGAACTCTCAGTCTGAGCAGTGGTTGAGTGGGTAGAGCGTGAATTTCTTTTTCAGTTTTTCCACCATTTCATGAAGTCTGTTTCAGAACTGGCCTGATAACTTGCTGCTTTGATTTTTAGTGGAGAATTATGCGATACGGCATTAAAAATAACTGAATACTAACAGCCTATAGATGAAAAATGATTAATTCAGAAAAATCATTCTCTGAAGTTGTTGGCTATATTGGCTGTCCTCTGCTTGTTCTCTGACACCGATTTGTTTGTGTGGGACAGGAATCTGTGAGTTGCTATGGGCATTAGTCTGTAAGAATGCAGCTCCCAGTTCATACTGGAGTTCATTTCTTTATGTATGTTCCTGCGCAGTGGAGGTACTCAATGGCACAGCAGAAATGCCATCTCAACAGTACAAAATGCTTTTTTTAGTATTGTTTCAAATATTTACCCTTTCAGTAAATACAGTCTGAACTGCACAACAGTTGGTACAGAATTAATAAGTTTCTGCTTCTTTTAGCTACTGCGAGAGTGATTCATTACAGTTAAGAAAGCAAAATATATTTGGAAGAACAAAAGCAGCCATCTTGGGTTAGACTAAAGACTGTTTCAGTGTCTTATCTCTAAAGGTGTCTGTAAGCAAATGCCTGAGGGAACAGTAAGAACAGGGTAGGCATATATGCTACTGTCTCCTAATACTCTCTCAGCTAGCAGCTATATTTAGCTTTAGAGAGCTTTCTACATTGAGTATAGCTTTGTGTGTTTAGTAACCCACAGCTGAATTCTTGTACGATTTCCCCTAGAGGAAGTGTGAAAAGAGAATTTGTCAAATATGTGCATGGTTTTCTTTGTTTTGGAAAGGGTCAACTCTCCTGCATTTAATATCTGTGTAGGATTTGGTGTTCAGCCCTCATTATGAATGCACACTCTAGTTTTTCTCAGTTTCAGCTTAAGAGGTGAGCTGCATAAACAATAGGTTCACCTGCCTTCTGTCTTGTATGGAAATTTCCAATCTGTCCCTTGCCTTTCAGTAGTGCACAGCGCTGCTTCCTGTCACAGAGCCAGTAGAACCAGAGGATGAATCTGAAACTTGAATTGTATTCAAATGCTCGGGGTCTTGAAGCCCCTGCTTCCTACACGTCCCCATCAAATTGTTTTATTGCTTCTAATATACAGGATATCAGATTTCTTTTTCATTACTGCCCTTATGCCTTTGCAAGCATATTTTGTACATTTGTTATTCCCTGGCACAGAACACAAGTTCATGCCAGCTCATTTGATATGCATGCAGATGTGAATTTCAACCAGAAAAAAGATCATTACTCAGATAACAAATACGTGTTTTAACTTTCTGAACATATTAGTCATAGAAACCTTCTACAGAACTGCATTGTATACTTCTGTTGAAGCTGGGTTATATGCGCTTTTAGGTTATGATCAATTTTAAGCAGAACCAGCCATGCCCTTTTGGGTTATTTTTTTACTTTAATCTTATTTGTTATCATCACTTCCAAGTGAAAATGCAGTGGCTTTTTTAAGTAAACAAAACAGCAAACTCAGTAGATAGACAAGGGCATTGTGGAATATTGTGTCATGACTGTAAAGCCTTGCTGTGTCCAAGTAATGATTGTTTTACTGACGGATAATTGGATCTAGGTTGTGTTACTGCTGGCTTTAGATATTTTTATTTATTTATTTATTGGGACTGTTTTAATATAAACTCAAAATTGTAAACCTGTGCTTAATACCTGCTGTTTGACAGAATCTTCTGACTGTGAGGTTATGCATATGATTCCTGTTAGTGTTTGAAGAAAACTTTAGGGTTGAACAACCTTTTCCTTCAAGCATCAAACTGAAGGTTTACATAGTATTGTATTTATTTTCTCTAAAACAGTGGATGTGCCTGTGCATTCTTCTACACTGAATAACATAAGAAGCAGAATAACTGGAAAATATTGGAAGGTTATTAATGATGATGATAATAGGATAGTGCCCTGCAATTCATACAGACATAGTCAGAATGTGCACTACCCAACTTTAAAGTCAATTAAATGGACAATATAGGCCATACTGGGAGAAGAGATGCTCACAGGTGAGGGACTGAGATGCAGCATCCTGATCCTGCTGACATGGACAGCTCTTTTGTGAGTGATATTAGTGGGACTAGGATTTCATCAGGTAAGACCGAACGACCCAAGGACGAAAAGACAGCCTTGAAATCCCAGTCTAATGCTGAGTCCCAGTTCAGATGTAAATCTATATTTCATCAAATAAAATTGAATGTAAAAAAAAAAATCTAGCAACTTTCTCAGGGCATCATCAGTCATCAAATCATAGAATGGTTTGTGTTGGAAGGGACCTTAAAGATCATCCACTTCCAACCCCCCTGCCATGGGCAGGGACACCTTCCACTAGACCAAGTTGCTCAAAGCCTCATCCAACCAGGCCTGGAACACTTCCAGGGGCTATTCGTACCCTATCTAAACTTAGAATATTTAGTTTGAGTGTCTCTGAGTACATTACAAGTTCATTTCAATTTGACATAAGCTTTTTGAAAATGGCTTTAATATTAAGTAGATTCATGAATGCATAAACTTTAATGGATAAAACATGATCTTTCTGCTGAAGAGTTTCAGCTGTAACTAAAAAATGGATGCATTTCATCTTACTATTTGCAAGTTGTGAATAAATTTGTCACAGGTAGCCTGAGCTCTTTGAAATAATGAGCGACTTGTGAGACCAGCAAGCCTCTTCCAGAGCCTGGCTTAAGAGGTCTGTGAGCTGTACATGATAAAAACAGTGACACTTAGAATGATACTCTTTTGAAAAGGCCTTGTCTAATTGAAATTTGAGAGCCTGGGCAAAGTAGATACACAGAACCAAGTATTTATAAAGAAACTAAATGAACTGAAACCAAAGGTTTAATGAAAGATAAAGTGCATTAAAATCTGACCAGCTGAAGCTTCAGGCACAAAGAAGTGATCAACCCCACCTTTACTGTCTTATTAAAAACTGAACAGAAATTGTGATTTTTCATTTTGTAGATTCCTTCATTCTGAAGTTTCGGTTGACTGCCATTTTGAAGCAGAGAAAGTGCTTAGGAGCCCTTTGCAGAACATAATCACTGTCATTCCCCTAGCACCACTGGGAGCCTTGACGCTGAGGGCGTCCCTCTGGTAGGCTGCCTCAGAGTCACAGGAACCTCAGGAGACCTCATCTTGAGCAGAGTAGTTAGTGCAATGCAGACATTCCCGGTGGGACATCCTGGAGCCAGAAGTTATGAGGGTCAAGGTTGCCAGAAATCTGACAAGAAACCAGAAAATATGTCAGATGTGCAGCACTTTTTTTTTTTTCCTTTTAAATTCGGCTTGCTTTCAGGGAAAATGTATGTAGACTGGCTAGCAGAATTGTTTCTGCTTCAGTAAGGTGTTGATTTGTTTTGTCTTATGGAAAATTTAAATGGCATTGCTTATGTTGTAAATGGCATAAACTTTCTATGCTTGGGAACTTTATATAAGGAGCAAATGCTCCCTTGAGAACTTTGTTACTATTCTTTCCATTTTTAACCGTTCCCTGTTCCTGGATGTGTTTGTCTTCCAACTGGCTTGATGTAAGAGATCTGTTTAGAACAGCCACACTCCAGTTCAAGCATCCTGGCTGTGCCTGTTGTGATGCCTCCTATCACTTAGTTATTCAGTCTCTAACCTGTTCTTTTATACATGCCATGTGGATGCCTACTGTGGAGAACACAAGAAAATGTCAAAGCAACATGACAAAATATATTGTTGTCACCACAGAGAAAGAGTAGTGAGTCTAAATTCCACGTAAAGTAAGGACTCTGATTCCTACTGCTAATAATATTGAAATTTTCCAGAAGCACAACAGCAGTTATGGCTTTCATCTCCCCTCATTTCTTACTGGTGCTGTGAGAGTTTCAAATAAGAAGTCAGTTCATATACTGCTGCTCTTGCTTTTTCCCCCAGTCTGTCCAGATCAGAATTTCCAATCTTCCCTATCATTCCAGTAAATAAGCAGTGACCCCAGTTCTAATGGCCTTTGAATTAATAATGAAGTTTATTGGTATGGGGTCTTTTGCTGCTCTTAAGATTTGTGGCCAGTTAAATTGTTCTCCTTTGGATATCGCACAGTAAAAATTGCAATCATCCTTGGCAACTGCTATTTGTGTTGGTCATCATTAAAAGCCAAAAATGACTGCTGTGCAGTGCTCCAAATAATAAGAGCCCAGCACTAGTCATCTCCTTGAATCCTCCTCCTGTTTTTTCTTGGGATTCAACACAGTTTTAAGTATCCAGTAGTTTTGAATTGTGAATCAAGATGAGCATGGTGATTGTACAAGTAAAATGGGATTAATTTGGTTTTAAGACTATTTCAGTGTCAATGCTAATTCAATTTCATTTAGAAAAAAAATGTAAAGCTGTCCAGCCTTTTCTATAGTTTGTTTCTGGCTCCCTTCTGCCGATGATTTCTTTTGTAGGTAATGAAAGCAGACCAAATGTATTTTTTTACCCTCTGTTTCCACTGTAAAGGTGAATCAAACATGACTCGCCACAAAAATGTAGTGGATTCAAGGAGGGAAAGAATAGAACTGAGTGAAAGATGAGCTAGAAAGTACATTTTCAGTCCAGAACAGAGGCAGCTCCTGGAATACTTTTCAGCAAAGGAAAGGAGAAGGTACACGGGAGGAGGATTAGAGGCCCTCTGTGTGTGGAGCCGGGGACAGGCTATCATTCATCAGCCCTGTGACAGCCCTCTTTCTCAAGGGAACCCTTTCTTCCCCACTCTTTGCATTTCTGTGAACCCCCAGCATTTGTGGCGTGGGTTTTTTTGGTTTGAGTTTGTTGCATTTTTTTTTAATTCACAGGCTTCCAGGGTGGGTGTACGCTGGAAAGACCTTAGAGGCAGGAGCTACAGAAATCTGACAAGAGTTACTTGGTATTCATTTTCTGCCTTCCTCTCTGTTGCTCCCTCTCCACACACAGTATTAAGGCAAAACTGATTTCATTTTCTCCTCAGTCAACTGAAACATATTCTTTTCTGTGATGCCGGCAAAGAAATGTATTTTCCAAGTTTAATTAGCAGTCAAACAATAACACAAATGCTTCTGCAGAATTTTGCTGAAGGTTCTCTATCCTCAGTTGAATAACAAAGGTCTTTGAGAGCATGTGCTTTGGGATTTGTCATTTGCAGAGAGCATCCATTTAATTTTTTTTCCTGGCTTTCACAAGCAAGCTGACTGATAGCTGGTTTGTTCTCTATTTCAGGTCGTGGAGACTAATTTGGTTGCTTTTGACTGTCACTGGATCATTATAAATGAGGTAACTGTCAAGTGAACATTGTTGTGAACCATGAATCCTGTTTTCAGGCTTGCTGACAATATTCATGCTGATCTTGACTTTGCCAACAGGAAGCAGAAGCTACGACAAAGTTCAGACATGCTGGGGGAGTGGATGTTGCTTAATAACAGTAGAATGACAAGTTCTTGGACTTTGCTGTTTTGTCTTGCCTATTTTAAACAGAAGTGCTTGAATGGAAAATAAAATGAAAAAGCCCTTTTCCTTCTGAGTATCTTAAGATTTCACATTTGACTTGAGCTGACTGTTTTTGGAGGATCTTTTTAAGGTCTTTTTTCATATGTAATCTTTCATATTGGAGTACTTGTGTTTTGTTTATAATTTAATTATTTTTAATAATAATAATAGAACTCCATCTTTCCCTTTCCTTTAAGAATTCCCTTAGAATTTGGTCACATTTGATACCCAAACCTATTGATATTAGTGGGAGGCTTTTTAGTGGACTTCTGGATCAGGTCATATATGAATGTTCATGAAGGGAAAAAAGAATGTTAAATTGAGATCCTACTTTTAAATTGTGAAATAAGTTCTTCCATGAATGTTTGTCAGCTAAAAAACAAGAAGTAAATATGTGAAGTAACTCTGCATATAAAACATTGAACAATGCAGTTGGTCTTAGATTTGACAACATTCAGATTTTTCTTTTGTTTTGTGAAAAGCAATTTGGGTCCAGAACAGCTAAATTCCCTGGGGAGGTAACTCTTCCCTAATGTGTAGATTGTGTGTCTCCTGTATATTCTCAGGATAAAAGATTGCTTGGAGATAATTGTGTGTAAATTCCAGGTCTGCTCTCTGGATTTACTGTGCACTTCTGGTTTTATACTTAATTACTAGATGTTCATAGTACAGTGTGCTAATAGTGAGGTAACTTAATCCAAAGTATATTTTCTCAAGGTTATAGCAAGGTATAATGTTGTTGCAGTGGGATTGTACTTTGGCCTATTTGTTTAAATCAGTGGAATTTTAGCCATTTTTCCCTGGAGAAAATCATGCCTCAGAAAGTGTTGTGAAGACAGCTCAGGTCCAGCAGAAATTATTGGTGTGGGCCCTGCAGTTCCCCTGACCAGTGATGTGTGGTTTTTCCAGCACTGAACGGGGCCTCAGTGGTTGAGACCCCAGCTTTATGCTACAGTCATGTGAAGAACATACGTGTTTTGTTGCTTACATGAAACTTTCATGACATCTTAGACATCTGTGTTTGTGTGCCTGTATTGGCAACTAAGTAACTGTAACACTGTTTCTTTGGCCTCCTAATTTGAAATTCTAAGATGATCTGTTACAGTGAAAATGCAGTGTTTTGCAAAATCCACATATGATTCAAATATTTCCTTGCATTGAGATATCAAAATTAGCTGGAGTTGTCTTTTGTATTCCATTACTGTGCCACCGGGATGTAACACACCAAGTATAGTAATACAAAAGGAAATACCACCTTCAGTTTTGTGATCAGGAATCTGCTTAGGCTTTGTGAGGTAACATCTGCTATTTTAATTGCTCACTTTAAATGCTATAATGCCCAGAAAGAGTTTCTTAATTTTTATTGTCCTATATGTTGCTATTTTATGTAATATAGCAAATTTGCTTGAAGACTGTGTATCATAATGGAAATGCATGTGTGGGAAGAGGGAGGTTGTACTGATGAAATGAAAGGATTTATAATTTGCTAAAGCATAATACATTGTATTAGTCCTTTGCAAATAATACAAATCTCTTCTGATCAGTGCAGTCAGCTGAGGAAAAACACTCTCCAAATAAATGTTCCTGTTTCTTCAGGGCCTTAAAGCAGATGGTGCAATTCTTTATTTAAAATTTGCAAGAGTCATAGATTTGAATGCAGTCATGATCAAATATGTCTTAAGAAAATGTGAGAATGGATTTTTTTCACACTCTTTCTCCCTCTGTCTGTCTGTCTCTGCTTGCTTCTTTTCCTCTGCACAATAGTAAATATAACCTCAAAAAGCCCAGTATATTAAAATTATATTTCTTCTATGACTCTTAAATCACAAGTGTACAGTAAGCTTAGATTTGATTTAGTGGCACTGAAGGGGGCATTTGTATGATTTGCATCACTTTTCTTTTGCTCCTTTTAAATGAAACAGATGTCCTTTTTTTATTTTAAATCCATGTCTCAAGCATTTTCCTTTGTTAAAATATTTCAGAGTCATCTTACTATGCCCAAGGCTGCCACCAGTTCTCTATTACTATTGTTTACTCAAGGACAGCTCAAAACACTTTCCGCTGCCTACAGTTACCATACAGGAGGTGAAAATAGTAATGCTTCTGTAGAAAGGATTGGTTGGATTTTATCTGCAATAATGTGCACAATTATGACCAGCTCTATTAAAATTAGAATGGAACGGGTGCACAGAAAAGCTGATTTGTGTGAGGAGAGACTGAAAATGTTGGCTTGATTAGCCTATGAAAACAAACACTGAAAGAGGATATGCTCTCTGTTTATAAACACACACAGAGTGTGAATAAATGCATCATTGTCAAGGGCTAGAGGACAAGGTTGGCACAAGAACAAATGAGTTCAAATTGCCCATAAATAAATAGAGGGCGAAAGTTAGTAGAAGGTTTCTAATTACCAAAGAAATCGGAGTCTGGAAAAACTCCTTCGTTGAGGAATGAAAGAATGAAAAAAAACCCCAAGGTCTCTTAAAAACATTTTATGGAAAAAGATCCAACAGGTTTGCCCATCATAGCACAAGAGAGGACTGGGGGACCCATAAGGTTGTATTCAAAGGCTACTTTCAGATGAACACATGGTTTTCCTAGGAGAGGGCTTGTGCTTGGCTGATGCAGTTAGCTTTGTTCCATTGTTTTTCAGCCCAATGCACTCCACCATGAAGAAAAGCATAGAACATGACTGTTTTAAGCTCGAGCAGCCAGATCAGGTCCTAAAATCACAGCTCAGTTCCAGGAGCTCACATAATTCTACATTTTAATATGGATAATTGATTAATAGTAGTATTGGAGGTTCATTTGAACCCTTACATTTCCCATGGTGATGGCAGGTCAGGTGTGAAGTGCCACCCTCTTTGGTACAGGTCAGCAATCAAGCTGCCATCTCTCTTTTTTCAGACAGGTGAGACCCAATGGTCAGACTGACTTAGCCCTGCTTTCTCCACACTTGGATTTTTTTCCTCTGTGAAAGCTAAAAACTGATTTCTCCTCGTCCTATCAATTTTCTTTTTTTTCATCATCCTCGCCAGAACCTAAGAAACCTAAGGGAGATAAAATGGAGCAAATGATCATGCAGTTCTCCCTTTACTTGTCTTGGAGCTTCATCTAGTTATGCCTTCCCCTCCACTACTCCTCTTTGGAAAGTGCTGGGAAATTCAGGAAGGGCATAGCCCAAGTATGCTACGGCACGGGCAATGTCAACCCAGAGGCCTCAAGGGGGTGTAAGAGTGGCCACGCTTTCCCACTCTTCCCCCTGCTCACTGCTGCTGGCTTTTGGAGGAGGAAGAAATACTCTCCTCTCTGAGTGTCATGCAGGATGTGATGAAGACATGGCATGCACTGGAAAATAGGGCATGTCCAATATATGATACATACCGGATTCATCTTCTTGGCCCAAAGTTAAGATCTTTCATAAGAAAAAGTATTGCTGCCTTTGGTGCTTATTACAGGGGTGTGTGAATAAATTATTTCCCTCCATGACTCTCACTACTGGTGCAGTTGCTCTGTGGTGAATAGTAACTCTCTGCCTAGGTTGCTTATCTTAAAATAATGAGATGAAGATGAACAGCAATGTATATTAGGTGTCCAGTATACAGTCTTGCTTCCCTCTGGAGTCTCTGCCTGATATGTTGAGGTGATCCTCTTCAGTTCTCTTTTCCTAATTCAACTGTAAAGAGCTATCAATTTAAAATAGCATTTCTTTCTTTCTTTATTTGCCTACTCGGATGAAATGTACATCTAATTTTATCCTTGTCCAATTTGAAATAGGACAGCCTCCCCTTTATTCCAAGTTCAGACCAATAAAAGAAAGGTTTGGAACTATATATTGAACTTCTGATTTAAAAAAAAAAAAAAAAACAAACACGTAACCTAGCCAAAACTTAAACAGGTGCCAGCTCAGTTCAGCTTGGCGAACTTTGTAAATTTTTTTTGACATTTGGTGCTTGTATAACAGATCATCTGCCATCCTTATATCATTATACTGTATCCTCCTTTGAAGTGCAAATGAAAATTGTTTCCTTTCATACAATAGTTGCTTTATATAGTTTTCTTAAGTCAGATCCAAAATTCAAGAATGAGAGATGATATTGGAGAGTCATTATATAAAAGGCTTGTCACTCAGTCAATGCCAAGTATTAAAAAAATAACGAAGAAATATGTAGCAAATGACTGAAGTGGAATTTGGGTTTGCATGGCATTGCTTTGTTGTTAACCTAAAATCTGAATTTATGATATAATCAGTGGAATTCACAGCATTTAAAATAATAGTTGTCATTAATCTATTGATGTATATACCTCCTTGGCAGCCATACAAAAATCTCTTTGGTGTTTGGATTCTGTTATTATTTCCCAGGTGATGTATAAAAATATGAGGTAGCGTGGTGGGTTGACCCTGGCTGGGCACCAGGTGCCCACCAAAGCTGTTCTATCACTCCCCCCCTCAGATGGACAGGGGAAAGAAAATATAACAAAGGGCTCCTGGGTCGAGATAAGGACAGGGACAGATCACTCAACCAATTATCATCACGGGCAAAACAGACTCAACTTGGGGAAAATTAATTTATTGCCAATCAACCAGAGTAGTGTAATAAGAAATAAAACTAAATCTCAAAACACCTTCCCTCCACCCCTCCCTTCTTCCTGGGCACAGCTTCATTCCTGGATTCTCTACCTACCCCCCTCAGTGGTGCAGGGGGACGGGGAAATGGGGGTTACGATCAGTTCATCATATGTTGTTTCTGCTGCTTCATCCTCCTCAGGGGCAGGACTCCTCACACTCTTCCTCAGCTCCACCATGGGGTCCCTCCCACGGGAGACAGTCCTCCAACATGGGTCCTTCCCACGGGCTGCAGTTCTTCACAAACTGCTCCAGTGTGGGTCCCTTCCACGGGGTGCAGTCCTTCAGGAGCAAACTGCTCCAGCGTGGGTCCCCCGCGGGGTCACATGTCCTGCCAGAAAACCTGCTCCATGGGCTCCTCTCTCCACAGATCCACAGGTCCTGCCAGGAACCTGCTCCAGCGTGGACTTTCCACGGGGTCACAGCCTCCTTCAGGCACCCACCTGCTGTGTCGTGGGGTCCTCCCCAAGCTGCAGGGGGATATCTGCTCCACCGTGGACCTCCATGGGCTGCAGGGGGACAGCCTGCTGTCTCACCATGGTCTTCTCCACGGGCTGCAGGGGAATCTCTGCTCCCACGCCTGGAGCACCTCCTCCCCCTCCTTCTTCACTGACCTTGGTGTCTGCAGGGTTGTTTCTCTTACGTGTTCTCACTCCTCTCTCCAGCTGCCGTTTCTGTCTTCCCACAACTTTTTTCCCTTCTTAAATATGTTATCCCAGAGGCATTACCACTATCGCTGATGGGCTCAGCCTTGGCCAGCGGTGGATCCGTCTTGGAGCCGGCTGTTATTGGCTCTGTCAGACATAGGGGAAGCTTCTAGCTGCTCCTCACAGAAGCCACCCCTGTAAACTTCCCCCTCTACCAAAACCTTGCCACACAAACCCAATACAGGTAGTAACCTAAAGGTTAAAATGAGAGCACTCTAATTAAAATGCACCAAAAAATGCTGAATACAGAAAAAATAAGTACACTTTAGAGGCAGAAAATATAAATGTTTGAGCAGCTGAAAGTCAAAATCTCTTTTGAAGTAGTATTTAGCAATATAAAGTGGCCATGCAGGTGTCAGTTTTTACATTATTAGAACGAGTCTAATATTCTTGCTGTTACAGTTTGGGCACAGTGTATAATGAAACCAGGCAAACTTTTTTTAAATCCTCTGAGGAAGAATATAGTTTAAAATCAAAATAAGTTTCCTGAGCTCCCCTTTCCGATTATATTGAAAGTATTATAAAAAAAAATTACATGCATTTTGCTAAAACAGCAGTTTATTTTTTTTTTTTTTACCTTGCAGCTAGTGAAATGATACAGACTAAATGAAAAGATGGCACTTAAGCTGAGAGAAACCATTATCTGTGGTACATTGAGAATTAATTGACCAGAAATGCAAGATATTACACTGGACACAGCTGATGCCATGTGTTATTTTTGTTAGCAGAAAAATCTATATTTCATAAAGAACATTAATAACAGATGAATTCAGAAACTATGACAATCTGTGAAGAAGAATAAAATACTGTTACTGTAGTCAAGAGAGTAGAAGTTAAAATCTACATCTCATGTATTTTTCTTCCACAATTTAAAGGAAATAACAAATACCAGTATGTCCAAAGAAATTGCTCCAAAATAATTAAAGAATGTTTACTGAAGCTCAAAAACAAAAGCCAAAATTACCAGGATAGTTGTCTTAACATTTAAAGAGCTGCTTTTTCAAAAAGTTTGGCTTCCTTTACACAAGAAAGATTCTGTAATTTGAGTTCAAGTCTATCTCCTGGTGTCTCCTAAGTTCTTGATTATGGGTATAGATCAGGAAGCTAGAGGCAAAAAAAGGTGATGGTGTTTAGTTACAAGTATAACAGTGCAGATGTGCTGTATCCTTTAAAAAATGAAAAGCTATAAATACACAAATGGCAATCGGAAATATTCAATAAACTGTGTGTGTTTGCAAGAGTATGTTAAACGCAGGCTATTAATAGGAGCTCCTCAAGCACCTCCCTTACTGGGAGGTGTATCCACAAATTTAAACATCTAGAAAGTTTGGGGCATCAGCCTCTGTAATCTATACGGATTATGTAGAAACAGTTTAGCATGAAAATTATATTCTAGTTAAAAAGATTGAGCAATTTTGTAGATTATTTCTCCTGCTTTACAGAAAAATATAGACACAGAATTGCCTTGAAAACCACCAGCTGACCCTGTTTGAGTCGTCAGAAAAAGCCTGTGTTTAACTGAAGTTCAAGTTCTTATGTGAAGGTTGGAGTCAGTTGCTGTTGCTTGTGAGCCCACACTCCTCTCGCCCTGGGTTCCCCCAGGGCCTCGTCATTCAGTGGTGTAAAACACTGTGTTCCTAAACTGCAGGAATTCGTACTATGTAAAGAACTGTTTTTCTGGTTTCCCTAACCTGCCTTAAAGATAGGATTTTAAGCTTAGTATTTCACATATTGGTGTATTTACTTTAGGAGGGTTTTTTTTTCCTTATAAAGTGTGTGTCCGTAGAGCTGAGCATTCAGCTGTAAGCCTTAATAGGTACCCTATGGAGCAAAAAGTTGGTTTTAAATTAGGTCTTGCTATAAACACACATATACACACCTAGAATGCTTTAATGCATTTTCTTTGCCCTTTTGGTAAATGATGTTTGCTAACTTGCACATTGTTTATAGGTTCTTGATATTCTGTTTCCAGGAAATGAACACTTAAGGCCTGAATAATTGTACCTTCACAGCTCCTAAGTAATGCTACACTTAGGAATACCTCATGATATGACTTCCTGCTGATTTACACATTATCTGCTAAGGGTGCTCTGAAACACTTTTAAGTAAAAGATCAAAGGTAAAAGAAGAGGGACAGAAAACCCAAAATGAAACAACTAAGCCCAGTTACATCTACAAAGATTTGGTGAGGTTTGGGCACAGTACATTTTAAACTTTTGCAATTATTGTAAGGGTGGTATGTCAGTTGTTATAATGATCACGCTTATGTTCTTTTTGAGGCTATGGCAGAGCTCAACAATAGCCGTGTAGCAATCACACACCTCTTGGTCCTCTCAGTTTATTTTTTTGTTTATAATCGGGTGGTAACATTTCTGTATTTTAACTTTCATGCATATTCTCTCCCTTGCCTTGTCTTCCAGGAAATAAACGATGTGGATGTGCAGGAGCTGGTGAGAAGGTCAATTGGAAGGTTAACAATTATTCGACAGACATTTCCAGTGCCCCAAAACATAAGTCAGCGCTGTTTCCGTGGCAACCACAGAATATCTTCATCACTGTGTGATCCGAAGGACCCTTTCTCCCAAAGCATGGAGGTAGTTCATGTACCAGTCTATTCCCACCTGGGAACTCTCTTTCTAGATAAGTTCAAGGTTTTTCCCCAGGGGCTTAGTGTAATTTAACGCTTTTTTTTCATGTCCTCTCTGACATGCAGTTTAATGGCTCATGGCCTAACAAGAAAATACTTGGGCGGGGGGAGAATGTGACTGATGGACAAGAACAAATCATCCGCTCCACAGCAACTGAGAAGGAAGTGCAAAAAAGCCACCTGATCTCCAGGCAGTGGGGTAGCTGTTTGTTGCCCTGCTAAATTCTATTTTTTATCATCTCACTGAGAATTTCCTCCCCATACCCAATGTCTCCTGGGTTGCCATGCTTCTCTAAGTCTCAAATGTGTTGTCAATAGGAAAGCCTTGCTGGGGAGCACACGCATCTTCTGTTTCAAGTCTCTTGGTGTACACATGTAAATCTATGCCTGTGTTCCCAAGAGGTCTTATTTTCAGGGTTGTTAATTATATATCACAATTAGAGTCTTCCTA
Organism: Pandion haliaetus; assembly: GCA_013401275.1. Taxonomy (NCBI): domain Eukaryota; kingdom Metazoa; phylum Chordata; class Aves; order Accipitriformes; family Pandionidae; genus Pandion; species Pandion haliaetus. Next base: position 15,232 of record VYZV01010500.1, read on the forward strand.
CCACATGAAATCAGCAACAGGATCATGGTCCTGACTTCACGTAGTTTTTCCAAGAGCAAGTCCTCTATTTCTTTTGTATATCTGGTTAGGCTTCACCACGACAAAGCTATGGCAAATCAGGAGTGTGAAATTGGCTTAAGATGTCAATTTTACTTTGGGGGGTTTTTGCGTGGCCATTTATGAAGTTGTGGAAAGACGACTGCATTGGCAGCGGTGCAGGAGGAGCATATCCGACTTAGCAGCAAAGAGCAGTTGTCTTGCCATGCTGAAAGAAAGGAGTGAGAGAAGACAATGGGAGAGAAATAGGGAGGTGTTGAAGAGTGTCCTTTCTTAAAATGAAAATATGTAAGGGGAAAAGGAGGAGAAGTGTGGCTGGTCTTGCCCTGTTTCAGGTTAGCTGTAAGAGCCTTTGCCTCACTAATTGTTCACAAAGCAGCCAGTAAGCAACTATTGGTGATATGAAAAACTTTGGCCATAGCACACTGCATGGCAATCCTGTTAGAGTTCTTAAAAGAAACAGGGCTGTGTAGGGTCAATGGATGTATAGGATACTTCTAGAGGCTATTTAGGATCTGTCAGAATTCTTTAGGTTGCACCATTCTGTTATGGCAGCATGGTCCTAGGGGGGACTTCGGTAGTCTCTGGATAATGTGTAAAAACTGAGGGTATGATTATGTGTAGCCGCTAGACATTGCAAAGAGCAGTTTTCATGAACAAAGTTACCAACTACAGCAAGGAAGAAAATAAGAATCATGTATTGATGGGAGGCTTCCTTTTTTGATTTATTTTTCTCTTCAGCTTCACTTTCATTTCATTTTTCACTTCAACAGTGAACTGACTCTAGGAAAGAAAAGTTCTAGAAATAAGTTTATTCTCTACAAATTGGCAAATTCCATTTAAAGTGTTAGATTGGACCTTATACCTTAACCTGTGCTTCTTGATCAACCTGTAGCTTGGAGAGCTGTGATATTCCTATAGAAAACTTTCTTAACATTTTGGTTCAAAGCAATGATGGAAGCTTGACTGGTTTAACTGTTCTGCACAGTTGAGTTGCTTTTTTCATTCTTTCCCTGACATCGCTGCACTTCATTAGTAGCTGAGTGAGACAACACTAAAAAATGAAAGGAAGAAGAACTCTGATACAGTTTCCCCTGTGTCTTCATATGATGCACAGACCTTTGAGTAGCTGTGGGGTTTGTTCACTGCTTCTTTGTTCTCCCCAACAATACTATAAATCAACTTCAATTCCAGTGGGGAGTTGGAACTGTTTATAAACTGAAATTTCTAACGCTTTTTTTATGCCATCGAAGTGTGACTAATCAGAAATATTTTCTGGAAATTATAAGGGTGAATTTCTTGATTTATTTTTTCTGAATTACTCCCCCTAAAGTCTGTGTGAATAATTAATTTTTTTCAACATGTTTATTAAAACACTGAAAAATATTTTGGTGAAAATCTCACTCCGTGTGTCTGGGATTGTCCTAGTCGAAACAACAACTTCTATAAATTTGTATCATTTCGGAGGCAGGAAGGTAAAAACTGGATTCACAGAAGTATTTAGTACAATTTAGTGCAATAAACACTGTTAAAAAATAAACACTGGTAATCCAGATTAATCACTCATGCTTAATCTGCTTTCTTCTACACACAAAAAAATCATATCTGAATTGCATCAGCAGGAGGTTATGCAGTTAGATACTGCTTGGTAATGCAGGTGTCCAGCCATTAGTCTAAGAAACTTGGAATAAATAAAGGATCAGTAATGGATACCAGGTAATGTGTTAAATGTCCCAGTAAATTTATGTGGGAAATGAAAAAAAGGGTAAAGTGACTTTAAATTACAGCCCCGCTCTGTGCACCAGGACAGTTCCTAAGGAAGCATACTTCTGGTAGTGACAGGGAAGGGTGATTTTGAGAAACAGAAATTAATCGTAGTGTCTTTTATCACTGCATTATCAGTGACTGATTGCTGTAGATGTTAAGCTGAACTATTAGTGAAGGAATAACAATGCTTCATAATTGCTGAACTCTGTACTCCTGAGCCCTGTTAATACTTGATGAAGGCCCAGCTATATTACTCTTAGATTAGTGAGTGCATCCTTCCTCATGAACTGTGACAATAGTCTTCTATTCCCATGATAT
>VYZV01010507.1:0-12375 GCA_013401275.1 Pandion haliaetus
ATATGAGTTATAATTTTATAAGAAGAAAAATTATTTGATGATGTATTGTTTATTCCTCAAAAAGTGCCCTGAGTATCATGAGATGGTACTGGTGAGAGGTGTGGAGTGCAGAAAGCACTAAAAATAGAGCCATACTAGGCTTATACTCACACTGTATTAATATCCTAGTCTCTGAATCATTAAGTAAAGCAAACATTCAGTTTTCCAAATGTGTTTCCTTGTCTTTTACTCCAAATGCCTCAAAATAAATCATTCCATTATGGGTCAAATTGTGAATTAGTTTAAATCAGTTCTACATACAACCTGTCTTGCATTCTGTGTTTTGTATGACCAGGACATGGTGGAGCTAGTTAAGCCCTATTGCAGAGAGAAGAACAAAAATAAATACACTTCTTCTCTCCTTCCTTGACACATATCAGAAAGGCTCAGGTCAGAAAAACCAATGTAATTTTTTATACAGTGAACTACTGTTTGTTCTTTAGCAATTTTTCTATTGCTCAGATGTTTCATAATGTACTTGGAATACCTGCAATTTATCAGCTATGCAAGATGCTCTTTTCCCCCCCTTTTGCCTATTTGCAAGGCAGTGAACAGTATATTAGCTATGTTTTTGAGTCCTCACCATAATCTAAGGCTTTCAGAATATATTTGGTTACTTTTTTTAGAGTTTAGTGTGTTCTGGTTAATATCAGATGCTCAAAACAATTATGGCACTTGAAACATAACTATCAAAATGTTATTGCTTTTTTATTTTGCTTTGTTGTTGTTTGTTTTCTTTATGCTTAGAACTCTGGGAAGTTTTAGATCAGTCTTTGAAAGTAAAATCATAGAGATAGGTTTTTTCAAAGTATGAATAATAATTTGCTTTAACCAAATTTGCTTTATTTTTTCAAGCTCTGGACACAGGGGATTCCCCATCATACTGAACCAAAAGCAATATAGAGTCTACTGTTAAAGGTAGGCAAAAACTTGAATAGAATGATGTTTATGCTGAAGTTGTGGGATGACACCTTTTCCTCTGCATTGCACAAAAGGTCAGACTTATGCTATCAAAAGCTTCTGGAACTGTATAAGCTCTCTGTCATCCCAGCTTCAACATTCAGCCATTGATGTATCTTGGTGGTCATGCTGCTCATCACAGAAAAAGTACTTGCAGCCTTCACTACAACATAAGGTACTGAAAGCAAAAAATGCAAGGAAAGTCTAAACAGTGCAGTGTCATTTCTGTGTTTAGTAGCAGCAACAAGAGAAGGTATGAACATTTTTTCCTAATAAATGTGGATGGTGAAATTAAAAATTTATTAGCCCTTTTAAAAAAAAAAAACCAACGCGTAAATGTAATAAAGTTTGGTTTGTTTAAAAAAAATCCCACTGGTATACTGAAGCTATGGCATCAAATATGATTTATGTACATGCATGACTCAGTTGAAAACATTCATATTTCAGTACCAAAGATAACAAGAATTGACATCACAATCAATGGTCCAGTTTGCCAAGAAGAATAGGGCAGTCTGTCTGCAAGAAGAATTTTAAAAATGGGATAATACCAAACGAAAGCAGTAGAATTATCACAAAGAGACTGGACTAGGCAAGAGTCTGAGAATCCGTGGGAATCAGGAGAACCTCTCTCCAAGACATCTTCCAAGCTATTAAAAATAGACACAGGAAGATAGAGTACATTAAGAGTTTATTCTAAATATAAATTTGTTTTATATCACAGCTTAGCTGCCTGTAGCATCAGGGAACTAATTCCCCACACAGAAGTTGTGTTCATGTGTTCACTGAATTCCAGTTTGACAGGACATTTCAACATCCCTGTACTGAAACCACTTAAGGTCCTGCTTAAGTTTAAGCATATGCCTAAGTCATGTTAAAAGCTAGGAAGATTTAGATGTGAGCATAAATCATTCTTACACTGATATAGACTTAATGGACCACAAGGCTTATCTAAAGTGAATTAAGTTGATAGAAAGACCTCTGTGTGTTGAAATAGTTTGTAGGTCAGTGTCTAGATGCATTGTGTTTTTTCTTCCCTCACTTTTTATAGACACTGCAGTACTTCTTAATTTTGCCAAATGATTTTGTATGCTTCCTTTTTGAATGGGTATTTTAATTCAGGATAAGTAACCAGGTGCTCTTTTTGCCAGGAAAGTACTACATCTCCATGTACTACAGTACAGGCCCGAAAATGTTAAATTCTTGTCCAAAAAATTTAAATATATTAGTAGTTTAGGCTGAAGTTCCTTTCTAGCAGTCTCCAGAAATTACTGCTTCAGGTACTGACTGAATATTTCATTCCATCTCTATATTTAAACCAAACTAACATTATTAAAGAGGTATAAAAGTACTTAACATTATAAAAGAGGCACTTACCTATATACTTACCTATGTACTAACCTATGATGTGTCTTTGTGGTAAAAAGTGTTTTTATAAAGGCTGCAAACATGATAAAGTAGCTTATATTTTAATAATAAATTCACATGCAAGACAAACTTTTATTTACTGATTACACTGTATTTTCATTTAGTAATATTTTACCCCTCGTTTCCATATGAAAAATTAAGCCAACAGTAATTCCACAGAAAAAGAAAAGGTCTGAACCAAAAGGTCTTAAAATTGCTGGACCATTTTCCCTACTGAATGGGATATGGGTGAAGATCTCAGTGCTGAATGTGCAATTGAATTCTGCACGGTAGAGGAGAGATTTGCATCCACAGACAGATTGAAAAAGAATGCTGTGGCATGAGTTCCTAATTAGTCCTCCTTGGGCCAAATTTGTTCTCACTTGCACTGGTCATCAATTTTGCTATTCTCAATTTATACTGACAAAAGTGAAAGAAGAAATCTGCTCTCCTAATTCTGTCCTTATTTTCATACTTTATTGACAAATAACCTGTAACAATCTAGATGTTATTGAGCTTCCCCTGCCTGTGATTTCCTGAATTTTATTAGCAGCATTTTTCTGGAGGAGTAGATTTGATTTCTTTCAGCATAAGCCCGCCATTCTCAAATTCTAAGAGGGAAGGAAATCCACACTGAGTACTTGTTAGTTGGTCCTCTATGATGATGAGTTCCCATGGCAATTTGAGAATATATTTTCATTTTAGCCTTGCAGCTCTTCATCTCCTTGGGGTTCAGAAAATATAGCAGGTTTCCACTAGACCTCTGCAACACTGAAACTTGCAGTGTGATTTAAGAAAAGTTTTCATTTTAGGCCTGCAGACTTAAGACTCTCAGGAATTGGAAAATATGGCAGGCTTAGCTGTGTGACTGCAGCTCCAATTCCCAGGGTTATTTCTGGTTTGTTTGTTTGTTTGTTTTAGAGAAGCTTTTCATTTCTATTCTTCTTGCAGTTAAGGTTTTAAAAAAAAAAAAATCAAACACAAAAACCTCCATTAAATGCTTGCATACTCATAATTCCCCAGTGACAGAATCAGAGCTTTCCTTCTAATTCCAGGGTCTGGAGATTGGCAGGGCATCAGAACAGAAAAGCAAAATGCATATTTTGAAAAATAATGTACTAAGTGGATCATGACATGCACAGGCAAACAAAGTCAAGAAAATGGCACAAGGGACAAACTTTATGTGGCTGCTAGTGGAAAGGAAAATGGAAGTCCAGGTTAAACAGGTGGAAAAGTTAAAGAATCAGACAAAGTAAGGGGAGTGGTTCTTAGGATTTTACACAGTTAGGATCTGATGTACTCTTACCCAGCGGAGTGAACAGCATTATACTTCTGATGGCAGTGAGCAAAATATTCAGAGCTTGAGTTCTGTTCAAATAGAAACCCAAGAATATGGTTGGGCCTATCTACAAATAACTCACAGAAGTTAAACACTTGCACACAACTGAGGAGGAATGCCCGGACTAGAAAGGAAAATGTCCCTTCAGGCTTCTCCTCTCTGGACTGAATGAATCTAACTGCCTTAACCTCCCCTCACACGCCATGTGCTCTTGTCCACTAACCATTTTTGTTGATGCTCCTATGGATTCCCTCCAGTATGTCAGTGTCTTTCTCATATTGCTGAGTCCAAACCCAGACATAATGCTTCCCACATGTTCGTACAAGGGCCAAAGAGAGGAAATAACCATTTCCCTCAACCTACTGGCTGTGATGCTGCTAATGCAGCCTGGTATGTTGTTAACCCTCATTGCTGCAGAGGCACACTGCTGACTCCTGTTCAACGTGAGGACCTCCAGCTCATTTTCTGCAAAGCTGCTTTCTAGCCAGCCAGCCCCCAGACTGTACTTTTGCAAGGGCTTCTTCTGCATCAGATGTGAAACTCCTCTGGTTTTTTAGCCAAAATTCATGCTGTTTGCAGCAGTCCTTTTCTCCAGCATGTTGAGGTCCCTTCAAAAAGCAGCCCTGCCCTCCATCCAGCAAATTGATCCTTCCCCCGTGTTTGAATTTGGTTTTGGCACACTCATCTCAAACTCCAGGTCATTACTTATAGGAAAACGCATCAAAGCAGTACTGATCCCAGGGAAATGTCACTCATAACTGGCCACCAGTGGGATTTCAAACCACTGACCACTACTGGGCTGGCAGTCCAGTCATTTTGCTACACAATTTGTAGTCAACACATCTATTGACTAGATTTGACCATCTGAATACAATAAGAACATGGAAAATCAGGTTGAAAGCCTTACTAAAATCAAAATAAATGACATCCACTGGTCTCCCATTAGAGTCAGTTGTCTCACTGTAGAAGGCACAACTTGTCTTTGGCCAGTCCATGCTGACTGTTCACAGTTGCTTTACTGTCCTTCACAGGCCTGGATGCAGCTTTCAGGAGGATTCGCTCTACAACCTTGCCAGGGACGAAAGTGAGACTTATAGTTTCCCAGATCATCCTTTTTGTCCTTTTTGACAAATGGCATTATATTTGCTTATTTCCAGTTGTCACAAATCTGCTCTGTTTTGACCATTCAGAGATGGTAGAGAGTGGCCTTGCAATGTCACTGGTCAGCTCCCTCAGCACTCTTGGATGCATCTCATCTGTCCAATAATCTGCTTAATTTGAAGTCCTGATACTGTAATATCAGATTGACATTTCCTCAGTAGACCCACATTTATAAATTTACCATATGATCTCAGCCTTCACCACACTGGTCTTCCTAAGCTTTATCTATTCCATCCTGCTAACAAGTTTCAATTTTTGTTCTTCTAGCCACTTGTGTTTCTTCAAAACTGCCATTACCTGACCTCTTGTGTAAAGGTAGGATTATTTTCCAGGCTTCAGAAAAGTGCAACTTATCTGAAAATGTGACTGGAAAATTCTGTGTTCCCTCTTCTACATCACAGAGAAGCTGCACACTTGGAAATCAGATAAACCACAGCTAAACCCTGTTCTCCTCCCCAGTTATATGGCCATGTCCTTTCTTGTCCTCTGAGGCTGACAAACATCACCTCATCTATAGTCCACTAAGCTATTAAAGTCCACAATTAGTGAGGCTCTGATTCTTTCCTTCCTTTCATTTTTTTAACTGTTAATACCACACCACAAGTACACTCGCATTAGAGCTGTTTATTCAGTGAACTGAAAAATTGATGTGTTCACATCTAACTGACAGGCTTCATTTGAGCAACTGCATATATCTAATAAGACCACTTTTCATACAGTGCTTTCCACACCTGAATCTCAGATTACTTCTGGAAGAAATTAGTATCATCATCTTTATCTTTCAGATAGCTGCCATGAGCCACAGATGCTTACTGAAGTATACCAGCAGGCCAGAAGCAGAGCGAGGATGGTAGTGCAGTTTGACTAAATACTCACCCCAATGCTGTTTCCCTAGGTTGCCTTAAAGCAACCCTCCTTAAAAACTCGCCAAGGCACATCAAGAATATTAGCTTTCAATTTTCAACCTGGCCACCATAAAATACATGGAATTCTGTCCCCCTATATCAATTGCCAAAACTGCCATTTGAAAGTTATTTTGGGTGGAGAAATTATCTTCCTACTGTTTCTGAAGCATCTAGATTATCACTGGGCATTATACAATAATCTAGATAGGATAGAAACATCAACTTCCTTGACAGGATTTCTTCCATTACAATTGCCAACCAGAATCAGAAAAAAATAAACATGGAACAAAACATTAACCAAAAAATACATGTTCTTATTTTAACTACATTAACCAAAAAAAGTCAATTATTTCTATGAATGAAGGAAGGGTTCCTTTTCTGTCAGTATAGGGAACATGCAAAACAAATGAACTTCAATTTACACTACATTGCACACTAGACTGCAGGGAAATGTTCTATGATTGCCACTGAGCTTACTCTGCACTCGACTGTCAGCTATGGAGGTAGGTAACCAACACACCAAGAGAACTCCATGACTCTGAAAATGAGCAGCTGCGCCACAAAATCCACACCTTTCCTGGGATCAGCTGATCACATACCAGCAGCTGTGACACACAGGTGATCAAGATAAAAATTATACAGAAAGTTGTCTACATATAATTTTAGGACCAGATAAGAACAAGAGAGGTCAGAGATAAGCCAGAGAAACATTACTAAGACCTGCTCAAGGCAACACTGTACATGGGAGACCTAGAGACCATGCAATGTGGCAGATGTTGTGTGCTGTTGGCAAAGCCCAGGAGCAAAAAATGGAAAAAGTAGAAAAGGGAGTAAAATGCACTGAAAATGGAAGTTTTGTGTTATATTATTAGTAGCATTACAACAGAATCCATAATTCTAAAACTTTAACAGTAAGAGATAAATTCCTCCCATGTTGCTTTCTTACGAGATTGCAAGAAATATGAATTGTCATTTTGCATATTTTGTTCTGTGGCTCAGCTAATTCCTGTGGTACAAACCTGCTCAAGACCACTGATTCTTCTTGTACATCACAGACATGCCTTTTCTTATTTAAATCATTTCTAAGAAAAATAATCCAAGTATTTTCAGAGTAGATAGGATGGAAAGTATAAGTAAAAAATGTTCACTTATATGTACAAAACCTGAGGACTTTTCTCAATGCAACCAAATCTGTTAATCCTTACTGCAAAACATGACTCTCCTGAAGATATGGAGACCTTTATGAGAGAGGGGTTTTTTTTCCCTTTTTTCCTTTTAATGGCTTATAAGCAGGAATTGGATAGCTATGAAAATGTACTCTACAAATTAGAGATGTTAAAGGCCACTTACTGACTGGCCAGCCTGTCCCTTTATTTAAATGTTCATTCCCACACATCTTACAATCACAGAGCACATGAATTACTTTTGGAAGAGTTTATTGGGGAAGGTAATGAGACTATAAATCTGCAAGCTGTTTGCTAAGGTTCCTAGACAGAAAGGACTCAAGCAACTGTCACTCTGACTGTGCCACAAAAAAAGGCCAAACCTTTGTCTTTTGGATTACATATCTGATTATGCTATAGCTATCTATGAACCTGATCCTACTGGTTAAAAATTTGCAGTTTATTTAAATTTTTAATAAGAAACCTTAATGAGAAATTATGTCTCATTCTTACTTAATTTATATGCAACTTACAAATTCTTTTTTCCCACTGAATACCATTAATGCTACTTTCAAATAAAAATGCCCTTGAGTGGACCATTAGATTTTTACTTATACTAGGTTAAAATTGGTGTATTCCTTATGCCAAAATCATCATTTACAAAGAAAAGGAAAGAGTCCATTTTTCACCCTTCTAACTTCTATTATATTTCTAAGAGTTTTATTTGCTCCACTGAAAGTGTAGGTGATTCAGGAAGAGACATGCTTTTGTAGGAGTTCAGTGATTAGAATCTTCTGTTTGGATGTGTCAGCCTTTTATTGGACATCTTGTACACAATGAAGGCATAATTGTTAACAGAAGGAAAAACACAGAAAGGAGGTAAATTACGTAATAGAACACAGGCCTATACTGTAGGAAAACAGTGCTGCAAGAACACAAAACATAACTTCTGGGCTGGAAAGTCATCTGTTTCTTGCCAAACTGATGTTCAGTTCTATTGTCAAGGTTTATATAAGCATTAACAGTTCAGTATGTGTATAGCCTTTCTCTACTCATTCCTGCGGTTGATATCTCACGACCCTTAGTGGATTGTGTTCCAGCAATGGCAGTCCAGACAAGGAGAAAGGTCTCAGAACAGTCCTGTAGTCCTTCAGGTCAGGCTATTTCCGCTTGGGGTGATTTTTTCACACCTCAAAGATATCCCAGAAGTCACCAGCCCTCACAGACCCAATTCATTTAAGAAACTGAGTAAGGTTTCAATCTAAGGTGCTGTCACACACATGAAGGATCTTCTTAATTTCACCTTCAAAAACACTTCAGCTCAAGTTCAAGCTAGGTCAGAGGGGAGGAAAGAATCTTATTTTTTTGTTATGACCTCGTTTGCCCTCCCTGTCTCTGGCCTGACAATAGAACCAGGCTTCCAGCAAGGTCTCAGTTCCATTTCATCAGAGAAGTTAAGGACTGAAAACAAAGACCAGACTAACTTCTCACCTTTTGTTGTCTCTTCCACATCTGTGCCATGATACAATGACTAGAAAGATGAAGAACTTCTACCACCTTTGTTTACATCACTCTATGGATAAAGAAATAATCTTATTTTCCTGTAATAGAGTACCAAGTTAACTTCAGAGTAGTGTAAGCCAAACTTTTGGATACTACCTTCCTAACATGTCTATTCTCACAATCTATGTGCACCTATAGTATTCTGAAAATAAAATATTTGACATTAAAACACAATATAAATATATATCATGGAGCAGGTAGGCCTTGATCTGTTTTGAGGGGGCTAATCAGCTACATATCCTTCCTGGAACACAGCATAACAGTCAGTGATAAAAGTGAGTTGGGAAGAGAGGAAAGGAAGAATCTTCCAGCTTCAGTTGTCTTCAAACAAAAATTGTCATCTACTATTCTGGTTGTCAATCAGATAAAACATTACCACCGAAACTTGCTTCCAACTTTTTTTCCTCTAGACATTTACTATGTCTTCCCAACATATTAAGTCAGTAGATACAAAAAACATTAAACTGAGTTCCTTAAAACTAAATAAAATAAGTGTGAGTTTATTTGACATGCTTTAGCAGCATTGCAGGTGATATTCACATACCTGCTCAGGTCTTGCGTTCAGCCATGCTATAGCATGATCCCATATAAGCAGTTTTTCATTTTTCAAAGGAGATAGGAAACATTTGAGTCAATATACTTTAAAAATGCCCACAAGTATCCAGTAAACGTATTTAACAAGGCAAAGCCTGATGTTTTACTTCCTTATAAACTCAGCAATTCATGATGCAGTTAGCTCACTTTGAGGAATAAAGAATTAGAAAACATCCCCTGACTGCAGACTATTTAGTGGTTATGGGAGTGCATGCAAATGGAAATGGTGATATCTGAGTGGTCAATGGATAGACCTTTCTGTGTACTGGCCACCAGCAGCACACAGATGTACAAGGAGAAATAAACTGTTCCTGAAAGGATGGCAGAGCTTACCTGATCCCTTTTCTGCATCCCTTCCATACTGCAGGACTGCTCAGGATGTAGTGTAAGGTGCAGCTCGGAGGTACACACATGGATCGTGAAGAGCTGCAAGAGAGCAGCGTCAGGTGCTGTCCAGCCTGTTTCAGGTATGTGAGTAATTCCCAACAAAAGCCTCTAGAAATATCCTGAATATTAGCCTTTAATGAAAAATCCTTTAATGTTGATCAAAAATCAGAAAGGATGCAATAAGCAGAGAATGAACATTTCAGGAAGGCTTATGAATGTAGAGGAAGGTGACCTTCTCAGATGCATGTTTCTGCAGAGTGAAGCATCCCCGCAATTCATTACTACTTTATGCTTTTAATCCCTTGTTTTCATCTTCCTTACAGGTTTCATGTGTAGCCATAACACAAAAATTTATTCTTAATGCTCAACCACATGTTCAGGAATACTTCAGCTACTCTGAAATTGTCACAGTTACAGATCCAGCTAATGTGAAAAATGTGTTTGACAGCCACTGCTTCAACCCCTTTCTGCTAATTAGGTCCTACTGGATTTCCAGCAGGATTCCCCAGCTGGTAGGAATCAAGGAAGCCAACAAAACGAAAGGAAAAAAACACAAACTAAAAAAGAAAACTTGGTAATAAAGGTCAAAATCATCATTAGTTACATTTTTCTCATATTATCATAGAATAACAGTGAAAAGATCTTATAATTTAATTTTTACCCAAATAGATCTTATATTTTAATTTTTACCCAAATACACTGAAGGTGTAATAACACTTGTGTTATGTGGAAGCTCATTCTTTGCTGTTACAGCAAGTTTTGTGCAAACCTTTGGTAAAGAGATTGAAGACGCAACAGTAATCATGGTACACTTGGAAGTTGCTGTGGTGTTTATTTCGTCCTTGATGAACAGCTGCTATAGCACTTCGCACCATTAAAATTGTTTAGTTAGTTTCTTAAATGCTAAAAGCAATTTCTGCAGGGAATTAATTGCCTCTCTAAAAGCTTTAATGATTTTTTTTCTTATTTTCCATTTCAGAAATACTTTCACCAGCTATAGATTGAAGACCAATTGTTGTAGTGTCAAAATTATGCATTGACAATGACAGGTCACTAAAATTCTGCTTATCCAGCAGGATGAATTTCATTGCAATAGTTCAAACTCCTGTTAAAGGCATACTTCTCTCTGCAGGCAGGAGAGTAATCAAGGCAGGAGTGGGGGGAGAAATCCAACCCCGCCATCTGGTTGAAGAAATTTACCTTTCTGAAGAGAAAGGACAGGATGATCAGCACAGCTTTTGCTATGAGATGAACCCATGAACAATTCATTAGCTGTGTGCTCTATATTGAATGATATCTCAAAATCTCTGCCAGGATATATCCTTAGACTAAAAATGTTGGGATGTGCTTTTCTGGATCACATGGAATCACAGCTTTGACCAGCTTTATTTTAGCAGAAACTTCTGTCTCATGCTTGAAAGAGTGTAATGATAAACACTCCTTCCATTTAGCACAGTTCTTGGCAAGTTCACAGCAGTCCTCAAGGTCTTTTTTTTAATTATCATCTGAGCTGCAGCTAACATATCCCTAGGAACCAAGCTGGAAGAAACATATGACAAAATTACAGAAAAACAGATAAACCCAAACCAAAGTTCGTATCTGGTTCTGTAGTTATTTGTATTACAGTAGTGTAGGACTTCAGAACTAATGTTAGGTATTATGACCGGCTTGTGAAAGTTGTTGTTCAAATATATTTCCTGTTCCTGAACGCTTTAGAAATACATACTAAAAAAACCCAAGATGGATGCAGACAGGAGGACATGTTGGAGGAAGAACCTCGGTGGCTATTACAGTAGGTAGTGTCCTCCAAGTGTCACTGGTACGACTACAAAGTAGTCAATGATTTTGTAGATATGTTATCAAAGAAATTCCTTTACAGAAGATTCAATATAAGCAAATACTTAGCTTTGCAATGCTACCTCCCCCAAGCATGAGAGAAACCATAAACACCTTTTTTGGAGGAGACAATAAACTAAAGGTGAGAAATAGCATTATGGAAAAAAATGAGACATCAATGAAAATTTAAACACCAAATCAGATCAACAGGAATAAGTATTGCCTGTGAAGGGATCTGTGCAAGGACAGGTCTGCAGTCCAGTCTTAGAAAAAAGACTATAGTTTAAAGCACTCAAGCGTTTTGTAATAAAGGCTACAGGGTGTTGTTTTGTGGCACAGAAAATATTGTCTGTTTAAAAAACTAAACCAGGGTAGGTTCAAAAAGTATGCAGCTGGGAGGGAAGAATCAAATTCTAGTGGCAAATTCCTCTAAATTTAACCTAGTGGAACACTTCTGGTTTTATAGTATAATTTTTCCTACAATTTTCATATATTATTTTGCAACTGGCTGCCAACTGTTAAATACGTTTTCAGGATTTCAACACACTACACTAACTAAATAAAACTCTTAACATCCCTTTGAAGAAAGGAAGAACTTGTATTCATCCATACAGTCAGGTAGGACAGAGAAAGAGAGGAAGAGCAAAGTTCAACTTACTTTTAGGAGTTCCAAATATAGCTTCCGTGTAAGACACCCCTAAATTCCTACTATCATCAATGGAAATCTTGGTACAGTCCTGGAATCTAGAAAGCTGAACAGTTAACAGGGACAGGATTCCTTTTTTTATCTGTAGGCACCTTAGACAATCTAGATCACCTTAGTCTGCCTAGATACCTTAAAGTATCTAAGATGTTTCAACAGACTGGCAAATATGGCATAGGACTTCTGGGAGACCCATACTCTTTCTGATGCGGCAGTGAATACTAGGTAAGAAGCACCAGAGTACCTATAGTGTAACTAGACACGTATGTTTGGACAACTGAATCCTACTCTAGGTTTTCACTTTGGGAGCTGGATTGCTCT
>VYZV01010509.1:0-21557 GCA_013401275.1 Pandion haliaetus
TAGAATACGGAAATATAAGAGTGGCAAGAGAATACTGGCGTAAGTGATTCTTTTCTTTTTAAAACCCAGTCCAGTTCTGGTGGGGAAAAAAAAAAGTTTGTTCTTCATTGCAAACTGAATTATGCCTGTAGTTAATGAGGTCAAAGCAAGAACAACAAACATAAATCAGATTTGTTCTCTGTCCAGCTCATGATGTAACTGACTGAATGTAGGCCAGAACTTTTCTTGATTGTTCCTAGTGCTGAGCAGTACTTTCAGCTGGTCTGAAATATGCAGAAAAATGGCTATTGCTTTGTTCACTTCTTGCTGCATTTAATCATGGATTATCATGTTTGTGATCTCATTGGAGACTTGAAAGATCACAAGTTAAAGACAGGTCCATTTCACTTGAATGAATTTGTATCTTGGATTGCTATGATATTTGGACATTTCAGGTTTTACAGCCTTTTCTTTTTTATTTTTTAAGGCATGTTATCTCCACATAAATTCTTGGAATCAATATCTGAAAGGATAGTTTAATTAAATACACATTTCCCATGATTTAAAAAATTGCCCTTAGATTTTCCTAAAATCTAAAATTCCTGAACTCCTGATAAGACAGGTAGGAAACATCATAGAAATGGAAAGAATAAATACGTAAACTGATAGCAACAACTTGGTTTTTATTCTACCAGTAGAGGGACACAACCAAACTCTTAAACAGATAACCAAAAAGTATGTACCTTTCTCATAGTATCAGACATAGTTTTGGCCAAATATTTTGCCAAGAATGAAACAATAATAAAAATAAATCTCTCTTACACATAGGGTGAATGTGAAAGGTAGAGGCCAAATACATTTCATTACCTAAAATTTTCAGAAATTTTATCTGCAATCTTACAGTTGGGGTATCATTTTCCCTTTAGTAAGATCTACTTAAATTTCAGCAGAAGTGTCCATTCACTAGCAGTAGTGTTATGAGGAGAATAGCTCTGCTGCTGGTATTCCTGAAGTTTCTCAATATTCTTGTTTTATTATGACGTAACAATAAGGAATTAACATAGTGAAATATGAAGATGTAAGGTAGCTATGTAAAAGAACCTAAATTTGCATGTGGAAATGTGGGTTCCCTAGAATATTAGATGTATCGACTCAGTATTTTAGCACTGTGACTACACTAGACTTGGAACCTATTCTGACTTCAAAATGCGTAAACATATAATAGGTTATAAGATGAGTCCTAAAATTGGCATGATAACAATAATAGTGTTTACAACAATCTAACCTGNGAAAAAAATGTCATATAGGATCTTGCAGTATTGGAGGTGGCAATGCTGATTGTTTCTCCCCACTTGACTTGGACCTTTCTGTATGCTGTCCTGATAGAAATGGCTATTTCAGCAAGGTGCCAGAGTATATAATTCTTGTTAGTGTGCCTTCATATGCACAAATAAACTGTATAATTTTTTTTCTTTTTGTAGACTTCTTAAAAGTGCTAATGGAATCAGAACAAGATGCTACTGAAAAGATCTCTTTATTTTTCAGTAAAATTACATTTAATGAAGTGTGAGAAATTACTATTAAAGTGAAAATGTAATATAATGAAATACTTAATTTTTAAATATCTTTTTTATATTTATTCTAACCATTTGGTTAAAAAAAAATTGCTAAGCAGTTACTAACCATTTCTGGCAGTGACGGCATTATCTTTTTATCCCATATAGTTGTAAGAATTAATTAATAATCGGTACATATTCTACTCCAGTAGTTTTACAATTACACTTTTCTGATAATACTCTGTGTCCTAATTTTCTCAATTTCTGTCTTAGAGACATTGCTGCTAAATAACACACTTTCTCACTCAAATCTGCAATTCATATGATATGTCAAGGTGAATATCTGTTTTCAATCACAATCATTAATCTATCTGATTCTATTGCTTCTGTTTGTATTTATGTATCAGGCGCATTTTTCTAAAATGAAGATAAGACTGCAAAGATTGCATAATTTAAACCAGAGACCTTGTTACATTCAACCACATTTTTCATTTAAATTGAGTGGTATATTTAAGTCATGGCAGAACATGATTCATTTAATCTTGGTCATTGTATTTCTAGAGTAGGCTATAGAAGAAAATTATAATCAGGTTGCAGATTTAATAGGAAGAGATTGTTCCAACTAGCTATTTTCATCTGGAGGGAATATTGGTTTAAGTATCTGCCAATTTGCTATACTCCTAGTACAAAATCATAGTGGTCCTAAAGGAGGTCCACACCATGTTAGGGCCAAATCCAATAAAGGATTTAAAGCAAGCAAGACTAGGGCAGAAGTTAGTCACTGAAGTCCTAAATTATGACTCTGTTCTCAGTTGCCAGCTAACTCTGGAGGTGTCTGAACCTCATAAACTACTCTGTGACTTTGAAGTTTCCCAGCCATCTAGCTTTTCCCTAGAGAGGCTCAAGGTTGTGTCCACCTTTAGTGAGTGAGCTTAACACACCCCAACTGGATTTGCATCTTTGTAAAGTACTGGTGTGTCAGACACTTTGATCTAAAGTACAACCAAAGCAAAAGGTGGTTTTGCAGCTCAGTAGATCAAGTTATTATTTAAAAAAAAAAAAGTGAGACACAGAGATTCAATCCCATCTCCTGCCATAGGTGTTCAAATTTCTGTTAAAGCCATAGGAATACAGGCTGCCTGGGGAGGCAAGGCAGGCATACCCCTGCCACTGTGCAGAAGGAATTCAAGATTTATTCAGCCAGAAAGAGCTTACAAGAGTGAGTGTGTTGCTCTGCCCTATGATTAGGGCACTCACTTGTGAGGTAAGGGACCGTGGCTCTGCTCCTAGGACTGCTTCTGTATTTTATCCAATGACTACTTAATGGAGGTATGAGCCCAAGAGAGGAGGTAAGGAAGCAGATCTTCAGCTCACTAGATGAAGGCTGGCTTTTATGTTCTCTATGTAAGGATAACAAAGTGTTTTTTCACCCCTTACATCCCCATGTGGAATGATCATAGTTAGGACAGAATATGGGCAATAATAATTGTACCAAATAGCACTATTTTTAGTCTGCACAGGTTCAGACTCAAGCATGAATCACATTATAAATAATAGAGTCTAATAAATCAAGACAGAGCAAAAGAAAACAACGCTCCTGTCCTGTGGGAAGAACCTGCTAGCCTGTATCTTAATAATGGCATACTAGTGCCCATATGTACATTGTGTAAAATGTCTTCCCTGGACACGGGGCCTCTCTAGGGTGATTTTATGAAGCAGAACCTGAAAACATGTGCTGCTTCATATGTGAATTTGATTTATTATTTCCTTAACATAGAATAAAAAAGCCCAGTCCTTGCTAAACTAAAAAAATACATGCATTTACAGTGAAGCTGATAGTAGATGAGAAGAAATCAATTTAAAAATGACTAGCACATCACTAGCTGGAACAAAATGCTCATGAATGCAACAATAATTACTTCAGAGTCAGTTCGGCATGAGATGCAGAGCAGGGTCACTTCAGGACTCTATATTGCCTTGTACAGCTATCCAATCTGAAGCAGAGTGGCTTCCTCTGTGTTTTCCCTGGGTACTGTGTTGAATGTCTGCCTACTGCTCTGAAATGGAGTAGCAGAGAAATAAATCTAGCCATATGCAGCAAGCAAATGAGCCTAGTCCATCACTGAAGTATCATTCTTGCCTCTTTTTATTCTTTTCTTTCTTTCTCGGTCTCTGTCTTTTAGAAGGCACACTTCTTCAGACATAAATGTTCATTAACTCCCAAAATTAATCTAGCCAGATTGCTGGCAAACTCCAGTGGAAGAAACCAGTGCCTGAATATTTCCAAATTATTCCCACAAGTGAACAGTTATAGGAACTGCTTCTGTATCCCGCCTACACCTCAGCCAGCAGATGACTGCTGTCAGGGTCTGCAGCATGCTGGGCAAAGAAGGTATGTTGGTGCTTGGACCTTGCTGTGCTGTGGGATTTTCCATTAGTCCTCTTGCTAACTTTTCTTGCTGCCACATTCTTACTAATTCACTGTGTTTCCTGACTCTGCAAAGAAGTTGCTGAGTCTAGACTTGATCCAGTGTAATTGTAGGTGCATAGATTATAAAATCAGAAGACACTCTCTAATCATCTCATCTGGACCACTAAATAATGTAAGCCACAAGAACTTCCTGCATTAAATACTTGCTTAAACAGCAATTAGTCCGGTTATTTAAGTGGGCAAGTGAGGTCCCATATTCTGATAAAAGTTATGCAGGATGAGCACCCTGAAACACAAAATCTCAGGAAGTGATTGACATCAGCATACAGAACTAAATCAAGCCTGGGAAGATATGTCCTCTTCCTAGAAATCCATAAGAAAATTTCCAATTCTAATGTCAAAGGAGTATTTTTATATATTGAAAGGAGATGACACAATAAAATACCAGTCCTAAAATGTCAACACATGTGAAATGATGATTGTTTTGAATAAAAGACAGCCTGATCACAAACAAGGATGAAGCATAGCTGTGCATGAGAAAATTTAACTTGCCTGCTTTCTCTGGTCAGAGTGGTGAAATACAGGTCATGAGAGTTTACTGTAAGGCTTTTGTATGGTCTCTTTACCATAGCTGTAACAGGAATAAACCTATAAGGCAAATTCAGCTCATTAAAAGCAAATTTCTTTCGCTGACCTAAAACTGATATCATTCCTTTTGACTATGCATTGACTTCCCACAGTACTACTCGGTGCACACCTGCGGTATATTAGCTGCTACCATTTTTAAATGTTAAAGCAGTATGTATTTCAGACACTTGATTTATAGCATAGCCAAACTTTCAGTGAGATACACTTTCCATTGTTCATGGCAGTTCTGCCTGCAAGCACCTGGCAGAACACAGCCTGAGGGAGGGAGGGCGGGTCTGGGCTGCACAGTCTGAACATTAGAATAACAATTGAAACTACAGAAAATCATTCCTGGTGAGTTTATTTCCAAAGTACTGGAAGTTGTGTGAGTGTGCATGTTGTGGGGGATCTTTATCACTGACAGAATGGTTGGAGGTTTTTGAAGATCAGTTTAAAATGCTGTTGAAGAAAAAAAACTTAAAATGTGGAAAAAAGTTGAAGAAAAGCTTCTAAATAAAATGTAACTCTAAACCTCTTATGGCCTAAAGCTAGGCTTGCTAAGTAGGTACGTCAGAAGAAAAGCATGCACATCTTAAGCAGGGGAGCTAAAGAAGTCACCTGATGTTCCAAAATCCTGGCTGGGCATGGGTCTCAGTGGGGTGAAGAGCAGCTGTAAGCTCTTCTGTGGGTCCTTTCTTCCAAGAGCCTGACAGAAGGTGAACTCTGTTTTCTCATTAACAGATATGCTAATATATGTCACTATCTGAGGAAAAATGGAGGTATTTCTTGCTCTCCCTTCCCAAGCCCTGCTGACTCCTATCAGCAGCTGAGCCCCTGCCATGACAGCGGGGGACAGCCAGCAGAAAGCCTGTGCAATCATACCCCTCCCTGAGCCACAGTGGCTGAAGATCAGTGCAGTAAGTTGGCCTTAGATATTTCAAGGGGCTGGCCTGCTCCAGTCCTGCAGACCTGCAGACACAGCGTTGTCCCCAACACATTGCATGCTCCATGAGGAAAAGCTGTGATGACGAGCTCCATAAAAGAGAAAATAAAATTTAAGGAAATCTTATGTCACAAGTCACATGGCTCACATGGAGTTTTCCTTCTTTGTTGTTTGGGGACGTACCGCAAAACAGGACATAACTTAGCTCCATTCCTTCTCAGATTTAACATTCTAGAAAACAGAATAGTTATTTGTTGTATCAGGCAGCTTTCATTCGTCATGAAGCACAAGTTGTAAGCAGAGCTACATTAATATTAAAGTATACATGTACTTGGAAATGAAAAACTTATATTGAATAATTATCAACATCATTAGGCAACAAGTAATTTCCTTATTGAGACAGAATGACAATAAGGCTCTTAGTAAATCTCAAACAACACCAGAAAGACTTGTGTTGTGCATCCTTCATATTCACAGGAGAGCTGGCAGCCTACCTGAGCCTCCCCTCCCATATCTGCTTCCTGCAATAAGGTCAGTTGTAACAGTGCAAGGTATTGCTTATGTGGCTGCCAAGTTTTAATTGAAATGTTGTGATAAATTTCACTGCCAAGGTCAGATGTTATTTTCTGGTTAAGGAGGGTTCAAGTCGGTCTCTTAAAAAACCACTCCTGATTTTTATAGTGTCCAGTGATCTGTTCCTGGAAGTTGATTTACCACAGATATGACCTGCTTACTCTAGGTTGACCTCTTCCAAAATTGTCTAGACTCGGGTTCATTTACAGACATTGGCTAAAAGTGTATTTTAGTAAACTGGGTTCCATTTTATTAGTGTGAAAATAAGCCTCACCAAATCAATAAGACAGGAAGCCTTCATTTTATTGCTTTAGACCAGAGACTTAAAGGTCACTTAATATAAACAGAGTTGGGCACATAGCAAAGACAGCAGTAAATGCTAGAAACCTCAACACAGATAATCTTGGTGGCCTTTCATCAGAGGAAAAAAAAAAATTTCAAAGACATCTTTATATCTTCTCTTCACAAAAATACAAATATTCAATGATCCAGTATGAGTTTGGTTACAAAGCATTTACGGAGCTACTGTGTTTTATGAACATATAAGTTAAAGGGATGATTTCAATGACTATTTAAGGGGCAACTTGTAAATTATAAGTTTCATAAATAAACTATGTGTATGAGTAGAATTAAAATAGAAGCAGTAAGTGTATAAAATATCTTTGTGAAGTAGCTGTAGTCATAAGAATTCTGCCCATCAAAGAATTTTCTAATACACGGTTTGAATCTATTTTTTTATATGTACTTACAATAGACCTGTTAAATATCTATAGTATTGTACATGTGCTCAACAACATAATTATTTCAAATTACATGAGTTTCTATGTAACAAAACCGTATCTCACTATAATACAGTGCATTTGGTAAATTAAGGTTATTTCTAAATGGTAACTTTTTGCCATCTCAAGAAATGAAATACGCAATTCAAATCATTTGATAACAAAACTAAAGTAGAAATAAATATACCAGACTAATCATCCAGAATCATTGTCAGTCACACAAAATAATCTGGAAACAAAATTTTAATTATTATCCAGAGCTGTTATCTGTTTACTCAAGAACACTTCAGAAAAGTAAACAATTTAGTTTATGAGGAAAAGGTCCTGTAACAAGATCTTTTGTTAAGTTATTCCTGCTGATATTCAAGAAGAATGGAATTATGACTTCTGTAATTAATAAACAGATAAATTACCTTCATCATTTAATTCACAAGCCATACTTAGACTTGAAATTTAAAACAAAGGTTTAAATTTCTATCTTTAATAAAAAATCAAGCCAATTCTAAAGCTTACAATCAGAAATTGCAACTGTTTTCAGGGGAATTTTTTCCCTCCAAATAAAGTTTACAAGTGTAACACTCTGTGGGTATAAAGATGCTATTTCTTTAGAAACTACATAAAACTATATATATAGCTGGCTGATCAAACACCTTGAGAATTTTGCTTTGCAAATTTCTTTCACAGGATATGGTTGCTTTTATAACATAAAGTGCAATTATTGCAGATCCAAATGCTAACTTCTATCCAAACTGGCCTGGCTGTTTGTGTGTGTTTGTGCACTTCACAATGCTCAGGGAAAAACAGCTGGACTGAACAGGGAAGAGCACCAACATTCATTTATACCAACCCCAAAAATGCCAACCATCAAGCCTGACCTTATTATTGGAAGAATATTACAAGAAGCCAGATACACCAACCTTTCTCCTCAGCTTCAAACCTTATTCCTAGCCACAGTCTCCTCACCCATTCACTCTTTCTCTCCTCTCTCCCTATTATGACCTTTAGCTGTCCACCATCTTCCACAGTCCTTACTACTGTTTTCCTTAATACCATGCATGAGCTAGTAATGTGTTGGGGCAGGTGCTCAGGCTTTGACAGTGTGGTCCTCCATTGATCTTTCAATAAAGTTTCATGACTACTGCCTGGTGCATATCCCGTCCTTCTGTTCTTTGTGCATCTCCTACAAACCTCCTGCACTCATACAGCCACAGCATAAAAGGGCTCCCTTTGCTCTGGTACCCTTTGTCCCCAGGGTGGGAATAAGGCAAGGGCCTCTTGTGCAGTGGTCATTGTCCTTAAAAGCGTTCAGACCTGCTGTGTTGCTTGTCCTTAATGCCACAGCTAGAGTATATTCCACCTGGTCTTTTAATATAACGCTTGTGCCACTCTTTCCCATGAAGCAGTTACACAAAACTACCTTCACGGAGTTTGCCTCCTGGGCTGTGGCAGAGGTCCACTCCCATGGGACCCTTCCAGGTTCGAACCCAGAAGGAGATTGCAGATCAGGATGGGGAAGGTATTTTCCTAATGAATTCTTTGTTCTTCCTCTCAGTTTCATTATCATGAACCATCAGGATCTCCTTGGAAATTTGCCAGGCTTTTAATAGGAAGAATAATATGGTCCTTCATTTTAGAGCAGACAATCTTAAAAATCTTTTTCTGATATTGGACAGTTAGACTTTTCTGCAAATGCCAACCTCAGTTACAAGGACTCAGTACAGAGGTGTCTGTTAGGGCACCCAAACATGCTTCCTTGCTAACAGATTTCAAATCATGTTTTGTATCAAATAATCTTCCTCCTAATATTCATGGAGAACTGGCATAACAATCAGAAGTATAGATCCTAGATTGCTTTAATTTTTGTAGGACACTGCAAAGACATGGTGGCATAGTACAGCACGATCAAGAAGAAGCTGTAATCACCCAGTGAGGACTGGGAGAAATCTAGCCAGTACCACATCCATAATTCCCAAAGGGGATTAACTCAAGTTTAAGCCACTATTCCAGTTATGTCTGTGTTTCTCTAGGTGATCTAGACCCATGCTTGACCCAGCGTTCAGCCACAGTACAAATTAATGAATGCACAGTGGGTGCAATCTAAGAACTGCGGTTTGGGTGCAGGTTCATATTTAAACAAACTGGATCATTTAGATGTACTTACTGCAGCTGTACCTTGGTAATAGGTTAAAGCCAGCTATACCTTCATCAAAGCACTGCAGCCTCAGCATGTAAAGCACCGATCTGCTATACTCAAATACACTGCCCTGTCTTTATGTTGATCTGCCATTGCCTGTCTTCCTGCAGCGAGGACAAGTCCAATATGAAAACGTCACATTAGTGTAATCTTTGACATGATTATGTGTCCATGCTTAACGCAGATCAAACATGTGCTACTGCATGATCTGATAGAGCACAGATCCTGTATTATCAGTCATCAGAATATGGATTCCCCAAGATCTGTATCTGCTCTATGGCAACTCATTAATCCAAGCTTATATGCAAAATTACTGCCTTGGCAAAGTTTGATTGATTTTAGCAAGGCTTCTGGAAGCAAAGTAATATTCAACAGGAGAAAGGCTGACAGAACCTATTCCTTGTGACAACAAAATAAAATTTTTAAAAGTGGTTATTATTAAATACATTTTGCTTTCCAAAGCTAGTTCCAGCTGATAACTGGAACTATAAAGATGCTTTCACTTTTTCCTATGGTTCACATATAATCCTTTACACAATGTAGGGACTTAGTTGTTCTTTTACAAAGAATTTTTATCATAATTCTGAATTGACACTCTTCAGTTGTCTTTTGGGTTTTTTATTCCTGGAATAATAGTTTTAAATGTAAAGAAAGTAGGCCCTGCTCCCATGTGATCCTGAGCAGATGTCAGCTGTTTACAAGGCACAGGTTGTTTATTGCAAACACATGTAAACAGTTCTTCAGAGCACATTTACTTTAGATCTTTATGGGGGGCTGATCGGCTCACAAGACGCTAATCAAAGTAGGACCAGCTATCCTTTGCTGCATCAGCTGCTTCACCAGAGTTTTGCCATTGAAACTCCTTTTCTTTTTTACTGGGTAATAAATGGCAATTATGTCTTACTTGTTGACCTTGTTTCAGAAGATAGGTTCCTTTCCTTCAGCTTTAGTTGGACTTGAACAGCTAAATATTACCTATCCTCTGGCACTTAGGTGGTGGTCTGCTTGTTGTATGGACTTGAAGGTAATTCAGTTCTTTATTACTTCTGCACTTTCTTCTCTCTGCCAGGCAGTGAACATGGAGTGGAAATATAATTTCATTCCCTCTGTGAAAGGAAAACTTACAATGAAATGTTAGATTGACAGGTAAAAATCTTTGGCCTTCAGAAATTCAGATTTTATTCTAAGGCCACATTTCTAGACAAAGTTTATTCAAATGAATAATCATCAATCAGTCAAGCCATCTAAATGTGAAATATTGAGGAACAATTATCCAGTGTTATACAGGCAAGTAGCTTTTTTTCCTCTCTGTCCAGTCATCATTGCTAATTTTGCTTCTTATACAAATCATATACAATTAAACAAAAATATCTGCAAGCCTACATCTAAGTGGAAGGATTTTTATAAGTGCTAGTTCACAGAATATTTTTTTAGCAACTATACACTGTCATTTCTAAAATGCTATTTTACTGACCCTTTAAACCAGCACAAATATAGACAAAATTGCAGCGTTAAAGACCCAGTGTGTGTGTGTGTGTGCGTGTGTGTGTGCATATATGCATGCATGCACAAATCTGTCTCTGTGAGAAGGAAAAGAAAAGAGATAGGAAATAAAAGGAGAAAGACATTCATTTAAGTAGATAATGTCTGAGAAAATAGTTGAAGCAGAAATATTTTAGGACCATAGGTATTTTCTTTAAAATACCACAATATGTTTGATCATCAATATTAATACTAAGTTTGGCTTGCAGACATTTACCAGCATCATGTTTCCTCTAATTAAGTCTCCTCGCATGGGAATCATGCCAAGAGGTATTTCTAGTACTGGTTATCAGCATGTCTTCTGGTACGCTGAAGGAGGTGAGGCTCTCTTCCTTCGCATTGTAGGTTTCTGTTCTTCATCTCCTAGTGCCTGATGTGTGGGTGTAAGCTTTGAAATATCAGTGCTGGAGGGACTGAATGATATTTAGAACAAGAAATACTGAGCCCTTGAAGTTAATGTTGCAATAAAAATGGAAAAAATCACACAAGTAAGTATTTGAAAGTTGAGTAGCATTTATTTCTAGATGTATTCAAGTATATAACATCTTTGTCTGAAGCAGCAAATTCTCCATGTAGTCATTACTAGCCAATGTGCATTATCTGTTAGTTGTCTTGGTCCTGAAGACCTGTCTCCATAACATAGCTAAAAAGTTAGGAAGCATAGTTCCACGGAAGATCCTGCTTTTCCTCCAGAGGTGGTTTTTATCTTTGGACAACAATGAAAAAACTCAAACCTATCAGTGAAGCAGTAATCATTTCTATAAAATGTTACAGAATATTTTATAAGAAGTGTCCTCATAAGACAGCCTCCAAAATCCCACTTTCAGCTCTATACCGTAGTGGGAAAGCAAATCTAGGTAGCAGCACAATGAATACCTATCTGATACAGCAAAAAGGCACGTAGTGGTGTTCTCTGGATTAACAGAAGATGGGAAGGTTAGTTTGGTGGTCAGGATATTAAGTGAACAAATCTATGTACTTGGAGGGGAATATCCTCTAAGACCTGATGTCTGAAATACTAAACCTACAGCTACCAACTTTTAAAAGCAAATAAATTATCTGTAAAAAGTGTCATAAGGTATCTGTGTTTTTAAATGCAGTGGAGCATATGTTAACATGTTTAACTGTGTTCTTGGTGATCAGTGCCATTGAAATTCATGATGAAATGGTTCATGAGACTGTCCAGTGCCTTACAGAATTTAATCATGCAAGGCAGTTAAGTTAATATGCAGTCTCAAATACCTTCAACAGGTTAGTGATAACTCATAGCCCATTTCTTTTTACAGGGTCAGACATCTGTCACAAAAATCTCACTTAAAACAACTTTGAGGAAAGCAGAGGTACAGCCAGCCAGGTGATTAAGATACAGGACACTTGGCTGCCATGAAAAAGAACTGGGGCTGATCTATTCACAGTAGACATTCATCATCAGAAGTGTTGGAAAGTTACCATGACTTTGATTACCTAACAGTGGATAAAGACAAAGGGGAGCAAAAAAGAGTTATTAAGCAATAAAGATTAATTTCAAGTTATTACCAGTGAGGAACTCCAGCAGCAACTCTTGTTAACACAATGGAAATTGAAAAATCTTACATGTCTTCATAATCTCTAGAATGTTGAGAACCTGCATTCTGAGATTTGCAGAGAAAGAAGTGATTCCAACTGAAGCACATTATTTAATGAATTTATACAGTTTCATTTCATAATTTATAACTTTATAAAAATATATATTATATACAATACATATTTTACATTCCATAACTAATATATAATATATAATATAAATTAGTGCGATCACTAAATCACTGCATTAATATAAATGATAATAGTGATTAGCATTATGCTAATCATCTATACATATTTTCATGTCTGTAGTTGATAACATAAAGATAATGTATATATCTATAGTATTTATTGTTTATTAGAACTTATATGCACATCTCAGTATCTTTACACATACATATTATTTAAATATTGTTGATGTTTACAAATACTAGTGACATTACTGAACATGCAAAGCAGTTGTACTAGTTATTTTGGGGAGGGTTTATTTCTTTATCTTGTATTTTCTTACGAATGGGTCTCAGCTGCTTCCTTCCACAATTTTACTCTGAGGCAATAAATAATTCAGCGTGCTAATTTGACAGATGACTCTCCAGGAGCCTCCTACCATTACTAGCACCATTAGACCATAATATGTATGATGGGCATAGTCCATTCAGCAAATGTCCTTCACTTGTTTACCCCTAAAGAGCTGTGCTCTGCGCAATTAACTAATGAAGCATTATGGGCTTTTTTCCCCCTTCCCTGCTATTTCAATATATCAATGCAAATTGTCTAAAGGCAAAATATATTTTGTTTTCTTTTAGCAAATGAGTATTTATGAGGAAGCTATAGACTTGTCTCATGTTCCATCTTCGTGAATAAAGAGAAAATAGTAAGATGCTAAAAAAAGAAATCATTATTATTTAATTTTTCCCTAATGATTTGCACAGCACATGTGTAAGAAATGCTTGTATAAAAATGACAGAAAAATATGAAGTTAGGTTCAGTATTATGTCAACTGAGAAACACAGAATACATAGTTCAGGGCTTTATGCCACCTTTGTGCTGGCTGGACTCTGGATAGCAGCAAGAATCAAAAGGGGATCGTGTTAAAATTGTAAAAAGCAAGTATTTATTAAGCCACTTAGGGATAAATAATGGCCTTAGAGCATACTTATGAGATGAATACCAGTATTGCACAGTATACTTTAATCCAATATATAGATCAGAGCAGCCAAATTGTATTAAATATGTTTGTTAGAAAGAGAAGAAAACAGAAAACCTGTAAAGATAAATAATAAAATTTAAAGAGTGAGCTACAAGACAGCCTATTTTTTTTGGTCATCTTATGGCATTGAAGTTTCTGTTCCATGGCTACTATTATTACAGCCACTCTCAGTACAGGGCAAATGTAGGTATGCACAAATAAATCCACAAGAGAATCTTCAAAATTGTTACTGGATTTTCCCATAACATATGTGGTTAAATGCATCATGAAGGCAATTTTGAAACTGGATTTTCCCTAGGAGAAAAGGTCGGTCTCTCTCTGGATTTATTTTTTCTTTAATGTCTCCAGTTCCTCACCAGTACATGTCAATTATCTCTTCTCCTTAACTCTTTTCACTCTTCCTTTCCATGACACATCCCCTCCTCTTTGTTCTGTGTTGTAATCCTTAGTTTGTTCTTAGTTTCTGAGCATGGTTCTCTTTTTTTTTTTTTTTTTTTTTTTCCCCCCACATTCTCATTCTGATGTGTGCAGAATTAATGTAGTTATCATTGAGATGCTTTGGTTGGCACGGCCCAGCACTGCCTATGAAATCTTTGTGTGAGATTGTACATTATACACAGCATCAGTAAAATTTTCATAGTAAAGGAGGAAGTGCAATTGCAAGACCGAACTGAATCCTGTCATGGGAATTTATTAGTACTATCTAACCTTTTTCTTTCTACACTTTAAAAGAGAAAGACTCAACTTTCTATGGAGACATAATTTTGTGATATTTTCTGAAATTTTATGGGTTCTATATTTTTTTAAACAAAAATGTTAATATCAGAAATTACATGTGACAACATTGCTATTATTTGTTCTGTAAAATAGTTTTAATTTTCTGTTCAAATCTGTTTATATATTCACTCCCACAGGAGACACCAGGTCTTCTGAGCTTGTGTGAAAACATAACTTCTTGCCATCCTAAATAAGCTTTGGTTTTGGTCCTATTTCTCGGGCTGTTTTCTCCATTTTACACTAAATTGCCATTGGATAAAAAATGTCCTACCTTGGCTGGTATGCTATCAGAGTGGAGCAGGGGATATAATTTGGTGTATTGGGAAAGTAGAGGGCTGCAAAGGAGGATCCAGTCTGTTTCAGTTATACAAACTCTCTCCACCTCAGGGTGCAGAGAACCATTTGAAAAGTTTGTATACCCTTCCCTGTACTCAGGTTTATCTGCCTATAATTAGCATAAAAATTATGCAGATAATGTCTGTAGTATCCCAAGCAGATCTGCTCTCCATTTCTTTTGATCTACTAATCTGATCAGTGAGAAGTCATAGAGCCAGAGGAAAGCTAGATAAGGTGGACTCCAGGGAGTGAGCAACCAGACCCTGGCAACAGCAGGAAACTGGGGCTCATCCTGCTCCTGGGGATGATCAGGCACACAAGCCCTACACTTTTCAAGGAGCTGTCATTCAGCGGGATTAGCAAATTAAAGTTCGTGATGGGTTCAAGTGCTCTTGTAATGAGAACTCTGCAAAAGTTTTACATACATAGAAATATATTCCATCTATATCTATATATAGAAATATATTCCAGTTTTTCCTTACTTATTCCAACTTTTGGATGCATATCTGCGCTGATCCTACATTTATTCTGCTTAATCTTCAAAAACTACTAATTTTCATGGTATTTGGTCATTTATGGCATTCACAACTATAAATAAATCTTTGTTTCTGCTAAAGAAATGTAGTAACAGTCCACTGGAAATACTTATTCCCAGAAACAATGGAGAGTTTTTTACTGCTGATGCAAAGTGCTCATATGGGAGAAATATATAAATGCTTGTAAGTGCTAGTTATTAATAATATAATATAAATTATTAGAAAATATGCAAACAAGCATGTTCATATAAAATTTCCTATTTCCATATAAAATTACTCTCAGGAGCATGTGTCTTTGAGTAGCACTTTCAAAAGTCTGATTAAGGTATTAACATATAATTTAAAAAATAAAAATAAAATACTAAAAAATTAGACATTTTTCTCTTCATTTTTGTAAGAAAAGTTTGCTTCAATGAAACTTTCCTGCTTTCGATTAAACAAGCTTTATGCTTGAAATGCAGCATACCATGGCAGGCAGATTGTAATAAAAAAACAAGGGACACAGGGGACTAAGAAAAAAAGCAAACAATTTTCATTGAAAACAACGTTTATATGGTTGTAGTGCATGCTGTATTGTGCAAAACAATGGTATTAGCACCCCCTTAGGCCTCATGGTAAGCACGGGACATGTGGTTTAAAAAAGAAACCTCTCATCCCACTTTCTCCCAGTGGTGCTTTGTCGGTTCACAGCAAGGGTCTGGCTTCATGTCCTGATCCCACTTTAAGAGGAAGTCCAGCTCAATTCAATTTGCCTCTCCGCCTTTTAGTAATGAGACAACATGCATGTGAGCAAGCCCCATGATAATGCAGAACAGATGGGCAGGTTTTTGTCTAATTAGATTCTGGACAGCTTGTTTGCTTGTAGTAAATGTGCGTATATTTAGAGATTTCACACTTACTATAGAGACGACAGATTAGTCGAGGACAACGACAGAATGCTTGTGGTTTTTTTCTGCTTAGCATAGGTGTACGTCTACTAGAGAGCTGTTTGATGAAATCTGCAAGTGTAACTGAATTGTTCTTGGCTATCATGCTCTTCATGGATTGAATGGTGTGCACTTTGATCCTGGAAGACAATGCACCACGCATGAACTCTTCTTTTTTAAAAGACCACTGGTAAAATAAGGGTTTCCAATATTTGCATCACTTATATTTTGCAATATTTTGCCAATCTCTTTCAACAGTAATTGAAATACAAAGACAGTGACTCCAAAGAACATTTCATTAGTCACTTATAGTTATTCTCTTGATACATATTTACCAGTCTGCATTTTTTAATGTTTCCATTAGTATCCTTAAAGCATTTTGAAAGTTTGCTAGCAAAGCACTGAAATGCTTTTGGAGGAAAAGAATCATTATCTGTGATGTCATATTATCTTATGGACAGAGAGAGCAAAATGTATTAAATACAAAATAATATTGCAAGACAAAAAACATACTGTATCCAGGGAAATATATAGTATTGGCATTCCCATTGAACCTAATAAGATTTCTCTACTCGTTTGTTACTCACCTAGAATACATGTTGTATTCACATTAAGATGTAATTTAAGACAAAAAAACGTAATTGCTGCTTCTCAACTTTCTGAGTTTACACACGCTATATATGAGCATATTTTCCATTCCTTATACGTCTACAACCGACTTCGTTTTTAAAGTCGAGACTATAGGAGAAGTGTGACATCTTTCCAGTATTAATAATATATTTAAAAGAGGAATTCAAAGAATAGTGGTGTATAGATGCTCATCATCCTCATGAGTCAACTCTTAGAACACCTCAAATGGATAGATCCTGTTTTCCCTTCACTTAATGATCTAGACATGGAGAGGTGATGAGATGAGCTTAGCCATCTTGATGTTGACATACTGATGACATTCAGCTATGTATCTTGTTTTTCACAAGTGTGACTAAGTCTACTACAGGAATCTCAGTGCCCAGATAACAACAGCTGGTATGACACCCACCACCTTATTTCTGATTAGCTCAGAATTAAACTTTATCATTTCTCTTATTCTCATGTATTCATCTGCTCCAATAAGAGAATTGATGCCTAAAACTGAATTTTTGTGGAATTAGGATATTCTGCCCTAGAGATAGAGGTGCCTAAAAGGATCTGCAACATTCAGCCAGTGTTTCTACTGGTGATATGAGGCAACTTTTCAGACTCTTAATGGAGCAGATTCCACTTCTATCAGTTACCAAGTCTGGATCTGTGACCCACCTGGACTGCTGCACTACTTTAGAGGTGACAGTTTGCAAAACCCCAGAAAAGGGTGCAGTTAAAAGGATGCTGCAGGTTCAAAGAAGAGAGCATTGGATTCACCCAGAATTAATAGTTACTAGGGGCTGTTCCTACAGTGCTTTGACAATACTTTCTTGTTAATGACATCATAGTGAAAACAGAAAGAAAATACAGCAAGTTTTATTCACTCTTCAAAAATCCAACTTTTAAATTACTTACTCTGTATTCTTCTTTACTAACTCTGTAAAGTCACAGAGGTCTCTTGACATAGGGTTCACATTTTCACCAGGACTCTGCATAATTTAGGAAAATATGTGATTAGTTTATGCCACTGCTTTATGGAATTAAATACTCATTGGGTTTTCCAAGGAGCTAATAGTCACTTTTATCTCATTTTTGGTGATTAAAAAAAGAGTTCTAAATGTTTTAAACTCTGCTCCCTGGTATCCACCATTCTTTGTGTTACAGTTCAGAATTTTTTTAAGTGCTTCCTCCAATCAAGTTTTTCTGTTTGTTTATCAGAGAAAATGTCCTGTAGGAAGCAGAAAAGTAGTGCTTCTCTTCCCATAGCATATGCTGGTTCCAGATATGTGAATGACTGTACTCTTACCCTATAATTTATCAACAGCTAAGTCTCACAGAAAGAGCTGCTTTCTCATATTATGTGAAAAAGCGAGTTTAAAGAAATACTGATTATTTTAGTAGTCGTGCTGAACCTATGCTTTTCTTTTCCCTTTACTCATTTATTACTGTGGACCTTCTTCCTGTAAGTGTTCACTTTCTTCTGAATGGCATGTAAGAAATACTCTTCTACATGGTCTTCTTGTGGCATCCTGTGTCCATAGTTCTGTCTTCATAAGCCCAAAGTCTTGCTCAGGAAATTCTGTTAAAGCAGAAAAAGAAAAAGAATGAGGACAAAAGTTGACAGGGACAACCTAAGTCAATGGCTGTTCAGCACCTGTCACTTTGGATAAGGTTAGAAAACATGTTTTTTTTCAAAGAAACAATTTTCAGACAGTAACAGCTAGACAGAAATACCGGTTTTGTGGTTTTGGTGCTAGCCAGATGGATAGGCCAGCTAACTCTCGCCAGTTTGTCTATTAACCTCAGAAAATTTCTGCTTGCTTGACAGCCATGGACTTCCCAGCTCTCTGCCTCCTGCTATCTTGCTCATCCTTCTCTAGTTTACCGATCCCCTGTGCCAAGTATTTTCTGGGTGGGTGTCGGGGAGAGGGTTCTGGCTGGCACTTGGATTATGGCTCTCTTGCCCCAGCACTCAGGACCTCCTCAGTGAAGGACCTTTACGGGCCAGGAGGGCAAGCTTTTTGTTCCCAATCTCCTAAGCTCTGTAGCAGACAGCTGGCAAGTCTGCTGAGCACCTTTGGACTAGCCAGGGGGTTTATGCACTATTTCCAAAGCACCGTAACATAGATTTTTATCCAAGATTGTAATTTCTTCTTTTAAAGGAGAACTTTTTCCACACAATGGAAATATTGCTTCTCTCACAATTGTTCTTTGTCAAAAGGAGGCAATTTTACTAAAGTACTGAAAGACAAGACACTCCTCATAGCTTGAAATCTGATTTCAAATGTAGCATACATTAGACCTGGAAGTTATGCTTAGAAGCAAAAGAGATAGCAAAGACTCATGAACTGTGGAGATGTTAGAGAAACAAATAGGAAAAATACTGGATTGTGTGGTAGTACCGCTAAATAAAGCAGGTACCTTTACTAAATTGTAAAATGTCATTATCTCCCAGATAGGGGTTGCTCTAGATTAAGTTGTAAAGCTGTATGTCTCTCAGAACAGATCTGATTTATATGCTTGTGTGAATTGTCTGGCTTGAACAAAATCACTCATGACTTATGATTG
This sequence comes from Pandion haliaetus, assembly GCA_013401275.1. Taxonomy (NCBI): domain Eukaryota; kingdom Metazoa; phylum Chordata; class Aves; order Accipitriformes; family Pandionidae; genus Pandion; species Pandion haliaetus. The sequence continues at coordinate 19,162 of VYZV01010509.1, forward strand.
AAGTGTATTTTTCAATCATTTTTTTTTGAGTGGACCATCCAAATAAACTTTCTAAGCATTTTTTCCTCTTATATATATATATATATTTCAGCTACTACACCTCCTCCTCTAGTGCATTTTTTGTTTAATACCAGTTCATTGGGATAGGTCACATGGGAAAACTCTTATGGTACTTTGTATACACCCTGATTTTCTGCTTTACCCACATGTGACAAAACAGGTTACACTAACTGGCTTCTCAGAACCTAGAGATTTAATTTAATTTGAGATTTTTATTCCTTTGGGATGGTGTTAGCAATGCTTGAGTGACCTGAACATATTACTGCCGGACTCTTAAATTTTAGACTATATTTATGAATTGCTTACTTTTTATATTATTAAATGTTTCAGTCTAAAGCAGTGGCTCTAAAGTAGTCAGGACATGTCCCTTTGTTCCCATTGTCACTGGTCTGGGACTTCACTAAACCTGATACAACATAGGTAGTAAGAACCTTGTGCTGCTGCAATCATTATCATACTGCCTTTGTGACAGAAAAGTGTAATCCAGGAAAGAATACAGCCTAGCTCTGACCTTGGGAATAATACAAACTGCACAGAGGCAACTCTGTGAGCACGAGCTAAAGGAATCCAAAAGTGCTAGACAGGGGAAGAACTAATCAGGAGCAGAATTATAAGGTCCTTAATGGAGGACTGTGAGTCACTGCTAATTTTGTATGTGAGAAGGTGCTAAAACTTTGAATGCTTGGGAAACTGTACAAACATCACAGTCAATTAATTAACACTAACCAAAAACCAGGTTGTGATACACTGTGAATGATTCTATGTTGTTCCATCACAGAATTAGCCTGGTTCTAATCGGAATATGAATGAGCCCTGGTCTTAACATAAGAAAGCCTGATACAAAATAAACTCATTTACAGTGGGAGGCTCTGGAGTTTCTTTTGAGAATAAGCACCCTCATTTTTAATAGCAAACACAGTATTTGTCCTCCTGATCCTATGATAACTGAAGCCTTGGGAAATGCTATAGATTTAGAGGAGCAGAGACACAAAAGGAAAAGTACAGTATTTGTCAACTATACCACTAGTGAACACGTAGTCAAATATAGAGGGCTGGAAATTGCTTCTGGATGGTGAAGCTTTATATAATTGTATCTCACATTAATCTTATTTTACTTTACTGCTCATGATCAGGAATTTTGCAGCCTTAAACATGTGAAATTAAAATCATGGATGATTTCTTAATTATGCAACTCCTCAGTACTCAATTAGCATCGCTCTCCTTTCCGCTAACAACGATGTAATACTGTACTAATGAAAAACAGGGCTTCTTTATTTGCTATGGCCTTGGGGTCAATTATCAATTTATCATTGTGTCCTGCAGGTTTAAAATAAAATACTCTGTGCAGTGTAACCATTGTACAAAATTGACATTAAGTAGATTCTGCAAGTATGGACTTAATAAAAAAATACAAAGAGTGCTGCCTAAAAGGGTTCTACTCCTATAAATTCTATTAGGTTGCCTTTAATACAGGACAGTAGGACACTGCAAAACTAATTTAAATGTCTTTTTTTTTTCTTTTACTATCTTTGTATATTCTGTATGAAAATAATCAAGAAAGCTAAATTAAAAATAACTTCAGTTCTATTTTAAATATTTCTTATAATTTCAAACTAAGCTTTGATAATAATAATGTTGCTGTTGCTCTTAGCAAATGATGAATTTAGAGTCTCTATCTTATGACTCATACTGCTATATATTAATGTATTCATAAGTCAATGAAAAATTACTTAGATATATGAAATATTTAAAACAACCTATTTAAATTAGACAAGCAGAAAGTAATTAATTAGAAATAGTTTCTTATTAAAGCAAACACCTGGTTAGGAAGTTCATTTGTAGTTCACCTACTGTAAAAAGTCCATCCCTGTAAGGTTCAGAGTTGCCCTTTCTTTGTTCACTTTTGGTCTAGGAAGGCAGACTGACATAGGCTACTACAAGGAACTTGGGAAAAGCAAATGAAAAATTCAGCATATTCATCATTCCCATCACTTGGGTGCCACTTCCACAAAGACTTATTCCCAGAACTAGGTCTTAGTCTTGTTGGCCAGTGCTGAATCTTTGTGAGACCTCTTGTAACTGTGATATTAAGACTGAGGCCCTGTATTTCAGTAACTAGTTTGTTACTGCATATCTTCATTCAAAATTCTTCTCATCTTTGCTTGCTCTGGGAAGAAGAATCTAATTTCAGCCCTCTCAGGACAACCCATATTTCCTTTTTATTTCACAAGACAGCAGCAAAACCTGATTGTCACCTTAGAGAAGAAAAGCACTAGGGAGTTTGGCTCAGTACTGAACCTTTAGCCCTGACCCTGTTAGCAGTTTCCCTTTCCTCT